>BMAO01001433.1:0-130650 GCA_019973975.1 Trichonephila clavata | reverse complement strand
AAATTGATGATTATCTATACTAATAAAAGAAAGAGTTTGTGTGTTTGTGTGTTTCAGCTGTTCCGGCGAAATTAAGCAACCCAGATGTATGAAACTTGGCATGTAGAAGCTATAGGTCGTTATGCTATTAACCTCGAAGAGTTTTTTTTCGAAATTCACTTTAGATTTTTTTAAAATTTAATTTTTATGCGATTTTTCAGTTAAATGGAGATATGACGTCATCAGCCATGCCACGTCATAACTTTGCGAAAATTAATGTTTCGAGCTGTTTTGGGGGGAATTTCAACACATTTTATAGTAAATATACTTATTTATGGTTGTATTTATTCGTTTTTTTAAACTCTTAGTGGAGGAATTACAGTTGTTTTTCGAAAAAAATCATCCTAAGAAAATGTTTTTTTCTAAATTTTATTTTTCCGATTGGCAACACTAATTTGATAACAGTAGATAACAGTTGGAAGATGCATTGGTTTTCCAGTTAAGCCTATTATGTATTTTTTCAATAACTAAATTAAATTCGTTTAGTATACACTTTTGTTTTGCTTATATTTTGAATGATTATTCCGAACCATTTATGGGTTTAGATTTAATTTTTTTTTCAGCTTAAAAATTTTTGATTTGTGTATAGTCAATTGTAATTTCTGTTTAAGGCAGCGTCACATTCATTATTCTTTTTTCATTTTGACCTTTACATGTATTCATTTGATTCTTCTGTATTGTTTCTGGTTTTAGATTAAACTGTGTCATTTATCTTCCAGAATTTCTGATTTTTTTTGTGGTCAGAGGTTTTATGTTATAACTTTTTTTTACAGTAATTCTAAATTGAATTGGTTTAATAGGCATTTTTATGGTTTTCAGTTGTTAATGTTGATTGTTTAGATGTTTGTTTAAATGTTGTGTTTACTATTTTAGGTTAAGTGCCACGTTTATTTTATGAACTAAACATTAGAGGTAATTATTTTCAATTGTAATGTTTCAATTGTTATACAATGACCCAAGAATACGAGCTGTTGAATTTTAGGTATGATACATCCCCTTGCCAAGTTGTCCCAAATGATGGTGATGGCTTCTGTCTCTTCAGTTCAATTTCTTATTTGTTGTATGCAATCCAGTATTATTGTTTGACGGGGTGTTCATTTATTATCAACAACTGGAATAGATTTAAGGTATTTACACTTTATCATGAATTGAACAACTACTCATCTGGCGAAGCGTATAAAACTGCCATGTTGAACCCTAGGACTTACTGCTCCGCTTCTGAGTTACAGGCTGTCTGAACTCTGTTCTTTCGGTTTCCAGATTTTTCATAAGGGATATATCTTTGCTGTATTTTGGTGAGAATTTTCAAACTGTTAAAAACATGAGGTTCAGTGGCAAAAACTTGGATACCTATGTGTTTGTTTCTTCTTATATTGAATCAAAATTTTTGAAAGCAACACTTGAGTCATCCGAAATTCTTAAGCTGGGAAAAAATGACTATATAAAATCTAAAACCAGAAACAGTACAGAAGAATCAAATGTATACATATAAAGGTCAAAATGAAAATAGAATAATAAACCTGACACAGCCTTAAATCAAAATAGGTATTGCAATTGACTACATACAAAATAAATCAAATTTTTAAGTTGAAAAGAAATGACAGAATTAAATCTAAACCCAGAAAAGGTTCGGAATAATCATACCAAAAATAAGGTAAAACAATGTATATTAAACTAATTTAGTTATTGAAAAAATATATAACATGTTTAGCTGGAAGACTGATGCATCTTCCTATCAGAATACAGTCTTAAAAAAATTAGTCAGATTTTGGTGGATATAGCGTGATTTGCTTTGTGCCAATTTGGTTGTGGTTATGCTAATATGCAAGAATACAAAGGCTAAAATAAATTTTATTTATCTATGAGGTTTTCTTTTTGTTAAACAGAAATTAGTGATGCTATCAATCTGCGGTTATATTTAGGCTATGTATAGCGTGAAACTAAGTCAGCATGACCATTTGGTCAAAAAAATAAGTATTTATGTATTATCGCAACCTATGATGGCATTATATGAAACAAAGCACATGGTTGCCTATTCAGTGCGGACAACACAGAGGAAATTATTGATGTTGTCAACTTGAGTTATTAATAGAGTTGGCAATTGTTGCAATAATACATAAGTACCAAAAAATCTTCCTATGATATTTCAGTTCTTACATATTATTGCAACCTATTAGACACATTACATGAAACAAAACACATGGTTGCCAATTTAATGCGTACAACACATGTGAAATCAGCGTTGCCAACTTGGTGAGTAATTTTGAACAATGGCATTCGTCAATAAAATCTTAAGTTCCTACATTTCCTTCTGTTAAAAAAGGGTACTGTTTTTCCTGATACTAATGTATTAGTCACTACAGTCAAAGTGGCTCTTTTTTTACCAAAATTTGATTTTTTTCCATATAAGAATCTGTTATTTTGATATTGTGGCGCAAATTTTGCTGCAATGACGCCAATACATAAGTACCATTTTCCTTTATTGGCAGATTCCATGTTTTTTTCATTGTAACAAAAAAAGTAGAAAAATGCAACTGAAGAAAATGGCACTCAATTCAAACTAATTGAGATTAACAGATTGTCAATATTTGGATTTTAAGTTACAATTTCTATTCACGTATAAGATTTTGCTTATGGTAGTTTCATCAAATCTTTATTTATTTAAAGTAGCTTTTGGTTTGAATTAATATATTGTAATTTCTATACTATATGTAAGGATACTTTTATATTTATTTGTTTCCTTTATTTCAATTTTAAATATTTAAGATTTTCTGCTGTGTGGTTTTTTATTGTTCAAAACTGTATGGCAATTTTATCAAAATTAAGGCTTACTTTTTCTGTTTTAGATAACGTTTTTAATTTAAATTGATGTTATAATTCCTATTTCAGTGTCACAGTTTTATTTTTTCTGAACAATCCTTTTCTTGCGTATCATTGTTGGTACAGTAATTATGTGATACAAAGACTCAAAAAGTCTATTTTTCAGCCTAATAATAATTTGTGAGGCCTTTTGTAAGCAGAATCTTCGATCATGATTACCTATTCATGACACAGATATCAAAGGGTTTTTTTTACAATCAATGAAACTACACCTTCACTTCTCACCAGAATTTTTTTTTGTCATGTCCATTTCTTCACAAAAAAAAAAAAAAAAAAAAAAAAAAAACATCTGTTAGAAAATTTTTGGATGAACACGGAAACTATGGATGCGATTAAATGCTCATCAAAGTAATTTTCCTTCTGACAAATCTGTTCATATGCAGATTGTATATATACACATGCATTGTATACATTTTTTACATATAAATGTTGTATGCTTTACATATCGATGCCATTTTCTGTTGTTGAAGATAAATATTCATCCTTCCTAATAATAATTCCTTTATCAGCATATTCAATATTTTGTTCAATGTAGAGAATATTGCTTTAAATATAACAGAAAGAAAATGACACTGAATTCAAACTAATTGCTCTTAACATGTTGGTAATATCGTGAAGATAATGCTTCATATTTATGAGGAACCCGTATGTACCATGTTTTTTTTTGCGTGTCGCTGTTTTTTTGCCTTATGACCGATAAGAATTCATCTTTGTTTTAGATGAGAAAAAGTCATACATTTAACAAAAAGCTATTTGCTGAAACTATGATAAGGTGACCTTGAAATAATCTCATATTTTCTTTGGAATTCCATTTTGACCAGATTTTTCGTCATAACTTAACTTTGCTTCTGGCAATCTTGCAAAACAGAAAACTGTATCAGGTGTGGTCGCAAAAATGTTTGCACAGATAAAGGATGCAACTTGAAAAGATTTTCTCATATTTCCCTCTGGGTTTCTTTAAAATTCAGTGTTGAAATGATTTTACGTTGCTTCTGATAATCTGTTCCTCACGTAGTTTCTTGGAGATCATATGAATATTTTATGTTATCATACTGTCCATATACAATATATATTTTTTAATTATTACTATAGTTATTTATCATTGTATGTATACTCATTCTTTTGCTCTTTGCAATCAAATTATAATTTTTAATAGAAATATTGCAAAAAAGTATTGTTTTAAGAATGTGTTTTTTAACAATATGGTTTATTATTTGTTTCATTTAGTACTGTTGTTGGTTCTGGACTATTTCAACGGGACCTGTTTTAGGTAGATTTTAATTTTAGTTCATACTAATTAAATTTTTTTAGTATTGAATTACATCTAATACTCTATATTAGATGTATTGCAGAGATGATAAATAGTATTATATGAGGTATGGGTGCAATGCTAATTTAATTTTTTTTCAGTTGAAGGCTTCCTAATATTTTTTATTTATGATAGCATTTAGTGAATCAGTTTATCATCATTAATTTTTTCTTTCGGTTCATCTGTTGCAGGTTGTTTCACCCATAGTTCCCATAGCAGAAACTTAAAACTGCTATCACTTTTTCTTTAATAATTTTTATTTAGATTTGCATTCATTCATATCTATTTACTCTTCAACTTGCTAATTTTCTCTCTTACATTGAAATATTTGTTTTTGTTAAATTATTATTTACTTTGAGGCAAAATTGCAATTTGTTTAAAATTATTTATAGTGAGAACATTTATTTGAAAAAAATATTTTTAATTTTTGGTTTTTCTACTTTTTTCATACAGGGTTTATCCTCACTAAAAGTATTATAATTGCTATAATAACTAGATGGATTTATGTTTTTAACACTTAACCTGTGCGAAGAACGGGCATTTCAGCTAGTTTAAACATAAAAAGCACAATGAAAAACGTTACACAAAATTTTTTCTAGAATTAACATGCATATTTTTAAACTGTGTGTGTGAATGCACTTAAATAAAGGATGTGAGCCTTTATATACATTTTAAGATTTTATCATTTTCAAAACTAGACTTTACATTATTACTCCGTATTGGAGGTTTACTTTCAGATTCATCGTTTGACATTAATTCTAAAGAAGAACACCTCACGTTTAGGAAATCCAGGAAAGCTTTCATGTTAAGAAATTCTTCTTCAGATGATTTAACAGCCCATAAACGTTTACTTTCTGGATCAAATTTTTTGCAATAATAAATAAATCAACCAGCAGTCTTTACTAGAAGCCTGTTCGTCTAAAGCATTAAGACCTCTTAGGCATTCATCACTTGTGTCTAATAACTTACGCAAATTTAAACTATTGGCTTCGAAAATGGGTTTTTGATCCTAAAACGTTTTAATTAAATATTGCACAATTTGTTTTTTGTTGTCATACCTAGCTAAAAATTTTTGTCAAGCTTCTTTATATGAATCATTTGATAAAGGAATATGATTAATTAAAGAATCTGGCTCATTAGTAAGGAAACATTTTAAGTATTGGAATTTTTCAATGTTTGATAGTGACAACAGAACTGTGAATGTACTACTGTGAACTACTGTGAATGTACAGTAGACACAAATAAATCTTTAAAATTTATCCAATCCTTAAAATTACCAGTAAACTGTGGTATACTCAATTTTGGTAACCTAAAATTACTAACATTTGAGTTCAAAGTAATTAAACTCGCTACAGAATTTTGTGTTCCACTTATACTCAAAACATTTAATTCATTTAATTTATCTTTAAATTTTGCACTCAATATAAAATATCTTTCTTCAAATTCTTCGAGTTCAGATTCCTCTAAACTCAAAGTCGAATCTAATCGTTCGAATTCTTTAAATAAACCATCCAATCTGGATAAGCGTACATAAATTTCATTTTTAGTATTTAACTCATCAAAAGAACTTTCTAGCCTGGTCATAAATGCTTTTACACGACCTCTGGCTATACGAATTTGAGCCATTTGAGCTTTCTCTGTTTCACTCATATTAAAAATTTACACACAAAAATCCAAATAAATAATGCAAATATATGCTGTAAACCAATGAAAGCAAAGATAATTCAGTTTTTTTTTTCATTCAAATTAATTCTAGGCACTTGAAAACGCAGCAATTTTAATTTCTCTATCAATTATTATCAGAAATATTATTCAAAATTACTTATCTTGTACTGGGTGCCTCCAATTCTCATGGTGATCTATTTTCAAATAGTTTATTTCAACCAAAATATATAACAAATATTGCTAACATAGAGCGAATGGCCCTTTCAGCCGCGTCCAGTATTTTGTTCGTACAACTGGGGGGTAAACAAAAGTACACACCTTATAATTTAAATAGCTCCATCTAGTGGCTCCATCTAAACATGAACCCTAACAGTGTTAGATATTATTTTTTAACTTTATTTTAACTAATTTCTAATTTTGTCGATTTATTTAAACTAACTGTTCATCTAATTTATTTATTAAAAATGATTTCTTTATTGAGACAAAAAATTTTAATATAGTAACTTTGTCATATTTTAAAGCATTTTTTATTAACCTTTACATCAGTGCTTCTTACATTTTAAATATTTGCGATCCAATTTTCAATTTTTATTTTCGTCAAGGTCAATAACTCACCATCTATTAACAATATATTGATTGTAATATCGATGTTCTTTGAACATAAATCTACAATACAACCTTAATTGTAGGTAATACAAAACACAAAATGTATCACTTTTTGTAAAATTTTTACTTTTAAGTGACAGATATTTTAAGTTAATTATACTTTAAGCATTACATAACTTTTCCTGCCTAAATTTGTTAGCGTATTATATTAACGTAAATGAGTATTTTTTTTTATATGTTTGATTGTGTATTTTGGTTAGCTTCCTTTCCGTAAATTTATATATATATTCTTTAAATAATCTTTTGCTTTCGACTTTTCGATAAGCTCGCTCCAGCCACGTAGAGTTATCGCGAAGCCCTAGGAGGCACACCCCACAGTATGAGAATCGCAGCTTTACATGATTCTGGAGGATTTTAACATATCTTAGCTTTTATAAACTTCAAAGTTGTGGGTAAGATATTCATAATATGCATCTAATAATTTACTATCAAATATTATGAAGTAAAGACTAAGATAACAGGAATGTTAACAAAAATAAGTTTGTAAATTTGGATACTAATACAGCAATGCGCTAGTAATAAAATCGTAAATATTATTTTCATCATCTTCAGCAATGTCATTGAGGATTTGAGGTGGGTATTTTTCATGTAGAGAAAATATTTAGAATCATGGATTTTTAAGTTACATTTATTAATAAAACCGTTATGTTTATTTAAAAACTACAACCAATCTGAACAATTTAGCATTTCATTATACAAATAATTATGAACAAAAAATTATTTCCTCTAAACATTATTTAACAGCATTTTGATGTACTGTAAGTTTTTTCATGCAATGTTTTTTGAATCACTACATTGGAAATTAAGGGATATACATAAATAAAATACTCAACTTTGGGAAATTTAATCCGTTAGAGCTAATTAATTAAATTGGTATTTTAAAGTAACGTCATTCAACAAAGGTCTAAAATATTCTCCCAATATGAAAATACCGAATGACTTTTTTAACGCAGTTTTAACTTTTAAATTGATAAATAACCGGAGAACACTAAAATTATACTGCACAAACTATTTATTTTTAAAGATTATTAAATTTTTTAAAATTTATTTACATTTTTACACATAAAAACAGTTTTACACGTAAACTTAATTTGATGAAATTCAAAGAAACAGTTTTTCTTTTCTTTAATACACAAAAATTCATTACATGTTTTGCATTTTGAGTGAGGTTTTGATTGAATATTTTTTAAAGTACTGCATTATGGGGTAATAAGTACTGTATTTTCTTAACATGAAATACTGCACTTCGAGTCTTGTTCAGTCTCTTGATTGTCATCTTAAGAATCTAACGAAAGTTCCAGCAGATCATATGCTGGGATTTTACCTGAAAAATCCTCAGTTAGTACATCATTGATTTCAGATGGTAGGTTCTGTAATAAAACCAAAGCCTCTTGCAGAATGAGCTTCTTTTTTTAATTATTCTAAGAAAATAATGATAATAATAATAATAGAACCTTGAAAATCTCCTATTATTGTTAAATCTCAGTTACACACACACAAATTTAAATACTGATAGTTTTTGAAGTAAGAATATATATTTCATTTAATTGTGTGGCAAAAAAAAAAAAAAAAAAAACAGAGATTTAAAGCTGAAAATGTTTTTAAAACGAAAAAATAAAACAATAAAAAAGCAGAAGTCTATTGCATTATAGTGATGACTCCAACACAACAAAAAACAGTAAGCCACACAGATGGAAAAAAGTTCTTGCTCCAACACCCAGTGAACAGTCGGCACTTATAAGTACAACAAAGTTATTTAACTGTAAGAACAATAAGATACATTGTTAACTTAAAATAAATAGTCAAATCGTTTTCTAATGTCTTTTTTAAAATAAAAAAAAAACAAAGACAACTTTCGACAGCCACTACTTTTTCGGATTAAAAATGGCAATTTTCGCAATCCGATCAAAATGTCAGCTGGAAACGCAACTTTTTTTTATAAAACTATATATATATTCACCTTCACCGTTATAATACTCTTCATAGAACTCTTGCTGTCATATATCTTGGAAGAGTGGATTTAAAAGGATATTCGTGCTAATTATCATCTGAGTATTTGTAAAAATGGTCATTCTGTATAATTTTAAAATGAGTGGTACCATCGTTAGATAAAGGGTTAATAAGATTATTGTACCTTTTGAATTTTTTCTTTATTATATGTGAAACTAGTTATCTGATAGTTGTATGTAATTTGTAATAAAGTTTCTAAAAATTTCTAAATGTATATTATTGTCCAAAATAGTTGTTTAATCATACTCTTAATTACTGTATCTAAATTATTTTTTTAAAATCTCGCAGAGTGAGAGAGAGAGAGAGAAAGATTGTTTCAAAATATTAGAGGAGAACATGGGTGTAAATTTCTTTTGCAAATATTTCTACTGATAACTAACGTAAAACTAAAACATAAATATCTTTCAGTGTAACAGAAACCTCAGGAAAAAAAATGATATGCAAATGAACGTTCATGACGTCAAATACAAAAAAAAAATGAGACATGTGATTTCACAAGAGCTTTTTTTTCACTCAGTTGTAACACGCAATTTTCCAGCTTTTGTTTTGAAAATGGGTTATTTTAAAATGTCACAACAGCGTGATTTACTGGAATCCATGGCTTGGAGAATAAGTACAGACTTCATTGCATTCAAGGAAAACAGGTATGAATCACTGTTAGCTGATCGAGGGATATTCATGCCATGTCTTAACCCCTTTTTAAGAAATTATTTCTTTTCTGTAATTGACATGGAGCAAAATTTTTGCTCTGAAGTATTTTATATGTTCTTTCCCTCGTTTTAAAGAATTAAGACATCCTTTCAATTTTTTTACAGATTCTTTGCTGTTTTGTATTTTGATACATGTGTATTTTCCGCTTAACACCCTGCCTATACAACATATTTTTCTTCCCTTATTTGCTTCTTTTTAAAAATATTTTGAGATACATATATGCGTAAAAATAATCCTTTTGTTTTGAAATAAAGCGATAATCTGGTGAAATTCAAACATATAATAGTTTATTATATTACTAACTATATTATTATAAAAAACCTAATAATGTTTTACGTGGATCACTATCACTAACTTCAATATATTCGAAAATTCCTTCGGAATAAAACTATCATTGGAGCAATTTTTATTTTTCTGGCACGCGATTAATATATGCCATGCTATCTGTATTATAATATTATTCATAAATTGATACAGCATTAAGTTTATGTTTATAATATCCTGCAAAATATTTTGAAGCAATGCTTTTGATTTATTAATGTATGTATTAAATTTGCATTAGTTCAAAACTAAATAGAAAGTTTCTGAAATTTAGTAGTTAAGAAAATATGGGAATGTATAAAATCATCAATGAGAGTTCCTACCACTTTACAAAATCACGCGTGAAATATATATTAAATTTTTTCTCAATTATTGTTTAAAGAAAGCTGTATTATTTGGAATTATTTATCGAGCAATGATCTAAGATAAAATTTACAAATTTTAATTCATTTAATTCAATTATGTATATATAGTATCATAAAATTAATAATACTAAATTATATCACTAACAAAGCTAGAAGATTTAAACCAGATTTCAAGAAAGACAACTTAAAAAATGATTGAAAAGTATATTGTACAAGAATTAACTAAGCGTATGTATAACTTAAAGCAGAATTAGAAATTTAAAATGTAAGAAACCAGAAGAGTCAATAGACTAAAATGAAGACCTATTATGATTTCTAAAGCTGTTGCTGAATTAGGACCAGCAAAATTAGTGTTAAATATATTTTATGGATCCCGGTACAGCAGAAATTTTCGAAATAATAGCAAAACATAACCATATTGAAAAGTCAGTCCTAAAACCAACCACGTGTAATTTGCAACCGACAGAAAAATAAAATAAAAATAATAAAAAATAATAGAAAATATGAAAGGAAATGAATCTTAACAAAATACGAATAAAAATAATTTTGAAAAGGAAAAATAAAGCAAAAACTTACACGAAAAAATGCAATCAACAAGAGAGCGGAAAAAAGATCTGTACTTACTAGAGCAACCACGCTAAATGACCGTTAAAAATAACGTGTTAAATTGATATATACTAATAATAAATTTATATATATATATATATATATATATAACTTACTCTTAAATGAACTAAAACTATTGCTGTAAATGTATGTCAGTAAACATGAAAATTCAAAAGTTTTATGCATTAAATGAAATGACAGGAAAATGCGATAAATCTTTTAATTTATAAAAATAATTTTACTGTTTTTGTTTTTCTTGCAATATCAAACTGCCCTGGAATCTATTCACATAATTTAATTTTAAGCTTGTTTATTTTTAAATATTGCCTTTTAAATTTAATTTTACCTTTTTTTTACATTTAAAAACTTTGCATTTATTAACAGAAGTACAATTATGTCACTGACTGTTTTCTAAAGAAATGTATATCACTGCCGTTCAGTTTATTTTTATAATATCAATAAAATTTAACTTTTTAAAAAAATGTATTTATATCTATAAGTAAAAAATAAAGTAATTTCGAGATGGATTATTTTCTCTCGCAGCTTACAATCGGATTATGTCCAAATTGCTAAAGCTAAAAGTTAAGAAAAATATCCAGGACATTGTAAATTTTATGTTTCGGTTTATCCTATTTTTATGTTACTCTTGCATTTAGAGCTTAGTTTATCACTTTCATACAGTTGTTTTTCGGATGTTAACACGTGTCTGGGACGACTTAACTATATATGCTTCTGGAACAATGAAACAAACAAATAAACTCATTTAAAATTAATTAAGCTAATTGAGACTAATATAAATACCTTTAAAGGATTTGTTTTAAAAAAATTGTATAATCTGTTTCTTTTTCATTTACATGAAATTAAATTAAATTTATTTTTTTAGTTCTTACTCTTTGAAAGCTATGATTAATATAAAACATTTTTGCCTTTTGTTGTTTATTTTAATATTATTTCTGAGTGCAGTATGTTATTTTATCTAATGCAAATTGCACATTTTCTGAAATAAATTACCTCTATTTATCGAATTTAATGAATGAACCTACAAAATCTTAATTGAAATAATATAGGTTTATTATGCATATTTTTTTAAAAAATAATTTCTGTTTTTTTATATATAAAAACGTGCTGAACTACTTTTTATTTATAATTGCTTTAAATTATAACTCAAAAATACTTTTTGTAGACATAAATATATAAATATTTAGTAAAACGTAAATTTCAGTACATTATATTTTTTTTTACTAAAAATTATATTTTGATTGTTTTAGGTATTAATATTTGATCAATTATAAGTAATTAATTTTAAGAGGGGGGATGTCTTCAGAAAATAAACATGCATATTTAATACATGCTGAAGGTCATTCTCCCTTTATAAAAATGATTTTGACTTTATAAAAATGATTTAATTTTTATCTATAAATGCCATATTTTTTGCGGCAATTTGCTTCTATGTGATAGCCATGAGTCTTTTTAATAGCTTTAGCGTGAATTTTCCATGAAAGGAAACGTTTTCTCAGTATTATCATACTAATTTTACACTATTCCTCCTGAACCGTTTTCCTAAGTCAATTCAGTGTCCTTGTTTTCCGTTTTCAAAAGGCTGGTGTTAATAAGTCTAAAGCACCTAAGTTCATTGGAGAACCGTTATGCAATTTTTACATGTACTTCATTAAATGGGATATGCTTTATTCCTGTTTCTGATTCTTTCTTTGCTAAATAAGCGGCAACTGACCAGACATGCGACTAAAAGCTTTATCCATTTGAAACTCAACTTTATCATTGTCCTTTCTATAAAAGGCTTGAATTTCTTCTTCAAACATTGGTTCTAAAATATTCTGCTGATCGTAGAGGGAATTAATTTTGGCTTTCTTTGAGACTTTTTTTGAAATTTTTATATTGCCGTTGTAACAAATTCCTGCAACTATCATGAACTCCGGTGGGAACTTTTCTGTACACCATAGGTTATCACCAGGGGCAATAACGTCCCCTTGTGGGTGTTTAGAGCTTTCAGGGGGCAGTAAAAGGCTAGAATAAGTTAGGGGGTTTTGAGATGGTATGGAGGGGTATAAGCAGATTAAACAAATGTAGTCTAAAAAAAGACTCAATAAATACGCAGATTATGTACTAACAGAAGGAAACTTTAATACTGGTTACCTTATGTTGATTGTATGTATTTAAAATTGTATATTCGTGGCAATAGCTATTTCGGATTTGCAAGTAAAAAAATCGGGGGCTTTTGAAAAAAGACTAAATTACAAAATATATGTTATTTTAGTAAAATAATATTTAGAAAAAATAATTCGTGTTTTCATCATGCATCATGTACGCTCTTATTTCTCTGGAGTGGGAGAAAAGGGGGCGATATCGAAACATTTACTAGAAAAGGGGGCGCCAGTTCAAAAAAGGTTTTGAACCTTTGATGTACACTGACGAAATCTCATTTTGAACATTCATTCCCGTAAGTTGAGTAAACGAAAATTAATCTTCTTTTATTGCAATCACTTAAATATACTCATGCCTCATCGAGTTTTAGCACAAATTTTCATTTTTTTGCAGATAGGTGTTTTTCATATCATTTTCTATAATTTGTTTCAGCATATGTTTTGACAAAAGCAAAGGGACTTTAGGCTTAAATGTATATTTTTTTAAATTCAAAACTTTATGAATGACTCTACTTACCTTGCCGTCAGACATTCCTAGTTTCGATGCAAAGAATCTTTGAGTCAGCAGATTTTCTTATGTGATCAGATACTTCCTTTTTTTAATAATTGTCAGCGTTTGAATAGTCTTGGGAAACAGTTTTGTGATAATTTTTTCATTTTTATTTTCAGCTGGACTTTTTTTCCTTTCAAATTTAATGAACTATAAATACCTTGTTTAAAATGCAATAACTGATTTTTACTCCGCTTTATAATGAGTTGATACGAAAAAATTCTCCTCGAAAAGCACAGTTACGTAATCTTCGAGCTATTTACCAATTTTAGGAGCTTTTTTCAAAATAAATATTTTAATTTAAGTTCCAAGAAAAAAAGAGCATTAGTTGAAGAATATTCTGAAGTTAGCAAAATTTTATCTCAAAATCCAAACGAGAAAAGAAATTACAAAAAGTGCAAACGTCCTTCTGTGTATACAATATTCACTACAAAGCAGACTAGTACTTTACTGTAAAAGTACAATTCCCAAAAATTAAATTAAAATTTTTTTTCAAACTATCAAATAGTGCTATAGTACACGATTAATCTAGTTCACGTATTTTACTCTAAGTTCCCCTAAAGCTATATAGTTTTTTAAGAAAAAAAAAGACTGTCAGACAACTACAATTGTATACAATAAAAAGTATAATATTATTTTTTAAGCTGTTGAGCAATGTTATATTATATAATTTGTCTAGTTTATTACATTTTGAGTAAGTTACCTCAAGGCGTTGTAGATTCGGAGTAGGAAAACTTTTTTGTCGCATGACTTCATTTACTGTCTAAATTGGTTAGTTTAAGCGATAATTTTCTGACATACAAAGGTAAAAGATTTCCCCTTTCTTAAAACGTGTTTTCTTCCAATAGTTTCCTAACTAGGAATTTTAATGTTTTTTTTATAAGTTTCTTATTTTCTCTACATTTCAGTTAAACCATGACATATGGAGACCTTAAATTTTTTTTTCTCTTATAAACACAAAACGTTGTAGAAAATTGAAAATCTATTAAAACATGGTATTAATCAAGCTAAATTTTTCCTGTGATTAAATTAAATTTCAAATTAATTCCGGAATTAAGACAAATTTTCAAAGTAATTTTTGAATAGGCCTTTCAAAGTAACGAGGAGGGGGAGAGGCAAAACAATATTCCAGACTATACTTTTCAAATAACCTTTGACATGAACGCTTTTTAAACAAATATGCATAGTTACGAACAAAATATTTCTGTGAGAAAAGTGCAGAGGAAGATAATTTTGAAATTTCAGAGGAAATGTACTTTATACATAAATAACTATACTTATTTCTATCAAAACTTTATTAGAGATTCAAGTTTTATATAATATTTGTACATAAATATTTAAAATTAAAATTATTTGAAAGTGAACAAAGGCATTTCCGCATACTAATTATTAATTTAGTACCACTTTCTGAATTGAAATTCTACGGTTACCATTTCGGCCTTTGTTCCTAAAATGAATTCTGTTTCAGAAATTATTTCCATTAATAAGAGAATTTATTTATTATAGACAAATGTTACTATTGTTGTTTCCCTTTTCACCCAATTTTACTCTATACACAGAGGGAGGGAGTGCTGGAGCAGAGAAAGGAAATTAATTTAGTAGCAGAATACAATATACAGATTGCATGAAAAGTTTGAATAAATATTTCTAGTCTTTAGATATAAATAGTAAAACTTTATTTAACGGGAATTGAAGATTTATAAATACACATAGACTTATTTTTAGTACATCATAAGTATTGCAAAAATTACAAGGATGCTTAAGAACTACAGAAAATGAATTAAAGCTAAACAAGAACATGTTATATTAACATTCATATATTTTAACATAAAAAATTTTAATTTTTTAATTATGAACAACTTCTTTATCAATACAGTTTCCAAAATGTATTGTATTTAAAATTTAAAGACTTAAAAATTATGATTTGCATCTTTCACATGCAATAACTTCTGATATTGCATATACCAGATATATATATATATATATATATATATATATATATATATATATATATCGTGCTTCAAGTCAACACCAAGCTTTTTTAAAAATGGTTGTATTCAGCAAGCAATCTGTACGCCTGTCGCTGAGAGAAAAAGACTAAGTTATTTTACCACTTATGTCCAAATGTCTTAAGTCCTCTTCTTATTTAGGAGTTATACTTGCAAGTTAAAGATGACATGTATGGTTTTTAAAATTAATGATCTGGGGTTAGAAGTGTTCGGATTGGACCATCTGCTCAGAGAAATAATTGGGTGCTTATTTTAAGACTTGAAGATGTAAGGAAAAATAAAAGTTAAGTGTTATATAGGGACTTTAATTTTAGATCTCATTTAATTATATATATATATGCGTGTGGGTGCGTGTGTGTTACAACCTCAGAACAATTTCTTTTGAGTTCCAATAAAATCATTCTTTTTATTAAACTTGTCCACTTTTCAATTAAGCAAACCTTATATATATATATATATATTCAAAATTTCTCTACAAGAGAGAGATGAATTACATGATTAATACTTAAAAGAATATCAATTGCCAGATAACAAGACAACAGAATTTAGAAGGAGATATGAAAGATTGAAATAACACAGTAAAATATAAAAGAATGGATGCTTCAGTATTATCAACATTGCTGACTTAGGACAGCTAGTATACATAAATTTTCTTTAAAAAAAAATCCTTCTATATATATATATATATTTTAATATATAAAAATATATTATATATAATATATATATAATATATTATATTATATATATATATGAAGCCCAGTGGCTGAATGGTTAGTGCATCGCGCGTCCACACCAAAGGTCCGAGGTTCAAACCCCGGGCTGGACAAGGTTGACTCAGCCTTTCATCTCGTCAGTGGGTCGATAAAATGAGAACCAAGCTTACTTGGGGACCAAACACTGGGGGTTTCGCTTCAGGCTGACCACCTGATCAGAACATCTGCTCATGCACCCCAGCGCCCAATGGTCACGTATACTGAGATGGGTACAGTAGGCCTTGGCCCTCATGGGCTGTTGCGCCACTGAGTTTGAGTTTATATATATATAAATTGTTTGCCTTGTGCAAATTTTACTTATGTACTTTGTTTTAAAAGTATTGCTTTGATTTGACTTAAAATATCGCATACCGTATTTTATAAAGCATTTTCTGAGAGCTGTGATTGATATGTATTTAGTGATTAAAATAAATTATTATTTCTTGTTAAAATCTTATTTCTTGTTTTTCCTTTAGTTAGGGTTAATTTAAATTTAGCCTTTTTAAATTAACTTAAGATTTAAATATTGAAATACTCATTAAAATACATTATACTGGCATTCACATTTTATGTTAACTCATGAAAAAAAAATGAAGCAAAGACAAGAATCAATTAAAATTCTGTATTTCTTTCAGAAAAATGTAAAATAAAAAATGTGAAAAAAGAAATCTTTGAAGGCTTTGTTTGTTTCAGAAAAACCTTTAAAGGTAATACGTGTTTTTTCCCTTTTTGTAACCAGAGTGAAAAATGCAAATACTTAATTAAGAGTATCGTTAAACAGAGTGCCTAGAGAGCACTCGGTAAAACTAGAATATTTCCCCGGGCGATACAGGAAAGACATTTTTCATGAGTGATGGAAAAAAAAAGAATTTTGCAAATTACTTTAACAGTTTGATATATTGAGTTACTTGCATTTAAGCCAGTAAATTGGTATAACCAAATTTTGACTTATTTTAAATCCCATACAATAAAAAAAAGCTTGTTGTAACAAAAGTACCATGCAAGCTAATCAAAAGTTAGCATTTTGTAGAATAGAAATTATGATCTTATGATTGTAAATGATTATTTTTTTCGAAATAATGAAAGAAGAAAATTTTTCATTTTTATGACACGTTTAATATACTAATATATTACATTAATGTCATGACAAATTTATGTATGTCTGCTTGCCGAAATATGTTATTATGTTGTGCAGCATTCGATAAGTGTCAGGTGCAGTAGATATATTATTAATTCATCAAAAACTATGTTATTTGATTGAATCGATATATTTTTTAAATTCCTAATTAAAATTTATTTTACTAATAGATTTTTTGAAAGATTATTTAATCATATTTTACTTTAAAAAACTTTTGCAGAGCAACTTAAGAAAGTCTACATAAATGGTACGAAGTCAAATTTTGCTTAAGCTGCCGTACGTTTGCAAGTGAATGAGTGAGTAAGTGTTCATTATTGTCAAACTACAAAGCAAAACTATCTAGGATGACTCCTGAGTTTATACCCCTTCTGAAAATTAACAGACCATACCAACTGGGGGACTTTCAGCCTCGATAGATTTAACAAACATCAAACTCTTTACACAGTGACACTTCGGAGACCTTAGGGATCAAACAGTTGTGCCTTTAGAACTATAACCAGCATACACATATTCCTTATTATTATTAAATGCCCGACAAAAGCTTTTCGATTTTCAACTGATGATAAAACGCCTATATCAAAAGGAAACTTCTATATTAGGTACGAGGGGAGATAAAAAAAGTTTACAAGGTCGAATAAAGAAATATTTATTAACAATAGACAGAAAATACAAAAGAAAATTAAGAGGCATTAGTGCCTATCATACTGCGGCATAATCACCAAGTCTATTTAGGTATTCATCAGAATGCAGAATCAACTTGTTTAACACGACTTTATAGAAATCACAGACACCTGTCTGAGCCAGGTCTCGGTGGATGTTTTCAAACCACTGTCTGGGAATATCGCAAACATCAGAAACGATATGCTGCACGATGCCATAACACAGTCTCAGCTCTGACTAGATTTCTGACAGAGTTACTCGTCGATCATTTTGAATCAGTTCTCTAATTTGTGCCGTGTAGATTTCTGTCGTTGAAGAACTTTGCCAGCCACTCCCCGTCATATTGTGGTTTTCGACATCATGTCTTCCTAAGTGAAAAGAGTGACATTATTTTGTTACATGTTATCTGTTTATTCCTTACCCACATATGTAATAAATGTCTCCACAATATGCAGTTTTCAAGTGCTGTGGCTTGTAACCTTTTTTTTTCTGATCCACCCTCGTATTTTTCTTACACCATTATTACCAATATGTGTATCTGCAGAATATTGCTAATTTTGAGAACTAATTCTGAGGTAATACACCTAGTATGTCCAAGGGAGTTGAAATGGGAGTTGAATCAACTTAGAAATAATCATCTGTTTGTTAGTATTCTAGAAATTAAATTATTTCCTCCGCTGATTCATCAATGAAATTGCTTCGCTCTAAACACCAATTTAAATGATTTACTGTTGCTTCTGAGATCTCTCCTTTGAATTACTTAACTGTGGTTTCATTTCCATCCTTATCAATTTCTCTTCAATTTACTCCTCCCTTTTTGAACGTGCTAGCATTCCTCAAAAATTCATATAAAAATACGGCGCTAAAAAGTTACGATTTGTATAGGAATATAAGGCGTACGTACCACGCCAACATCCTTGTTAGTTTGGATAAAAATTGTATGGCCTGCTTTGAAACTGGAAATTAAATTAAAATAAATTCAAAGGTATTTCTAAGTGAGATGCATGTTCCCTTGCTTAATTTATATATTTGATGTTCATGTTGGAACGAAGTGGAGGTTTGATACGTTTCCTTAAAAAACAAAAGCGAAGATGGATCTTTATACCTAAGATCATCAAAATTTGTAATTATGCGGTTCATTTTAGCGTATCTCAACATGTTATACTTTATTACAGTTGCTATGAAACTGAGAAGGAAATTAAACGAAAAAGTTTGATAGGAAGGTGAACACAAAAACGTAATTCTAAAAGAGAGAGAGAAAAAGAGAAAGTTTGATATTTTTAAAGTATATATTGTTTAAATCAGCACTGGTGCAAAAGTACAACTTTTACTGTAAAATTGGTAAATAAGTAGAAATTAATTGCAGTTCTGATCACTCTCCATTAGTTTACTGAAGTTTTAGGGGTAACTAACTGGATAAATGTTGCTAAGTGGCGATCGGAATGGAAGAGTGTTCTTGAGAAGACATTGGGCAAACCATGGCTGTCGTGTCAATATAAGATAACGACGATGAATGCAAAGTAAATAAAATAGAAATTTTTTATAATAAACCCATTTGTGGTCTTCAATTATTGATTGAATAACGTGGAAATAATTGGTAGGTTGTACCTTCATTATTGTAGCTTTTTTACATTACTTACTATCTACTTTGAGTTACATTTGGTTCCTTTAGTTGTATCAAATACATGAACTCCCTCTCTTCACACACACTCACACATATATATACTCTAGTATATGTATAAACATATATATATATACTTATGGACAAAAAAATTAGCGCATCAAGAATGAGTCGTCAAAATGAAACGAAATTTTAAATACGTAATGACTACTTTGCTAAATGAATTCAAAATAAAGGAAAAAGATCATTTATTTCAGAGAAAAAAGGCAAAAAGAACGGTGGATTCAATACTCTGTTGAAACCCTCTATCGGGAGTGCACGATGCGATACATTCGGGCCTTGAGGCATACTAGTTCTGCATGATGTCTTGAGATATTTTGTCCCATATTTGATAATACCTTGCCTCTAAATCGTTCAAACTCATGGGATTCTTAACTCGCCGTCCCAAATGATCCCATGTATGCTTCAATGGAGACAAATCTAGGGATAGAGCAGGCCAAGGAAGGGTAGTAACAGAGCGAAGACAGTCTTGTGGCATCGTTGCCGTGTGAGGCAGAGCATTGTCTTGTTAAAAAATGGCTCCTGCGAGTCATTGCATGAGTGTCAACACATGTGGTTGTAGGTTGTCATGGGCATACCGCTGGGCTGTCATGGCGCCACGAATCAATACTAGGGGGTTACCATATACTGTAGGCGATGGCACCCCATGCCATCACACCAGCTGTGGGAGCGGTGTGTCGCTGTAGCAAAGGTAGTATTAAGGCGTTCACCACGGGGTTTCCACACACGAACACGATTGCCATCACTGCTGAGATTGAATCTGGATTCGTCGCTAAAGACGACCCTGTTCCAATCCGCTGCAGTCCAGTTTTCTCGTGCGTGGCACCACTCCAAACGGAGACATCAATGGATGGGCGTCAAGCACAGCACACCTAATATGTGCCGCGATCCCAAATGTCCTTCAGCCAGGCTTATTCGTGTGGTTCGAGCAGACACAGGGGCATCTAGTGAAGGTGATACATGTGCCTGGATGGCCGCCGATGAAGCAGTTGTCTGTACGCGTGCATTTCTTATGCTTTGGCGGTCTTCTCGACGACTAGTCGGTCGAGTGCCTCCTGAGCCTGGTCTTCGTGTAAATGACGTCTCTCAGATCCACTGGCTCCAACACATCCTCACAACAGAATCAGAGCGGCCAAATTGATGAGCTACTCACCTAGCTGACCACCCAGCTTCTATCATGACGATGATTCCCCCCCCCCTCTCAAACTACGTCAGTTGCTCATATTGTCTTCGAAAATGGCGTAATGGCATGTCTACCTCAGTGCTTCCTTTGTAAACGATTCACCAGACTCAAACAAGCTTCGGTTACCAGTTTTATACTCCACGGAGAACGACGTTAAACGCTCTCTACCGACTATACGTATCGCGCAATCACGCTGCATTTCTAATCATTTGCATATATTTCCCCGACATGTACCTTTATGCCAAGTTTCGTTACGATCCCGCAATTATTTTTTGGTGCGCTAATTTTTTTCGTCTCCTTGAGTATATATATATATATAAATAATAAAATACTTGTTGAGAAATAAAAAGAACGACAAATCAGATGAAAAAGTGAAAGACTTCCTCAAATAAGACATGAGGTCGAGGGAGTATTTACTTAAAAAAAGCACCATAAAGTTACACGAAAACTATTGGCATCGGACCTCATAAATCTGAACCAAGGCCAAGTGACGAGGATGACACCGAAGCACGAGCTTTTTCCAAACTACATCAACGTATCAGTGGGTGAACTCTGAGTATAGAACAAAGTTAATGTGATCATCCCCTCTACAGAGTGGATCTTGAAGGGAATTAGAGTGTTTTGAACTTATGGCACATTTGTCACGAGTTCGTAATCTTAACCACAAGGCTACTGCAGCCACCTATCTATTACCAAAAATCACTAAAAAGAAGAAAATAATCAATAAAATTTCGTAAACGCAACATGACTTTCAAGAATTATGTAATGTGCAGAAAAGTGTTTGTGGAAAAGTATTAGCCCAAACGGATTTACGCTTGCAAAATATGTATCTCAGTAAATTTAATTTCGAAAATATTCTGGGAGTATTTGCTTTTGGTTTGATACATTTCTCCAATTCGTTTAAAAGTAGATTTTAAATAACCTTCTGGTACTTGTGAAGAAAAAATGTTATGTATCTTGAATAAAAATTTTAATGCAGTATAGCACAAAACTTCTAGTTTATATTCCTTTTTGCATTTCTTCATATATTTTATAAAATTAAAAGAAATCAATACATCTCCAGCAGAAAAAGCATTATAAATATGGTATTGGGAAAAGAAAATAAGTAAAGTAATTAAGAAAAGTTTTTAAATAATTATCTACATAAAAGCAGAAATTGTTTCAAAAAAAGTTTCTGCCTTGTAATATATATAGATTTAGAATTATATTAATAATATTTATTTATGATTGAAAGAAATATTCAAATCAAAATGAATATTTTAAATAATAGAAGTCTGGAAACAAAGTGGGATAGCATAGATACCCTAAAGTATTTATATCAATCATATAAATTAACAAAATGACAGCATATGTGTGTGTATATACTTTAAGACAATTTATAATAAAGTATTTATCAATGCTTATGATAAAATGGATGCATTTAACTTTTTACAGGATGAATTTAATTAAAAAAATATTTTTGGAACAGTAAATTTATGTGCATATAAAATTGGATCTCCATTTTATGGACCACTTCTTCGTGGATTTCTCTACTTTGTAAACTTTTTTTCCTAGAACCAAGAACATTTCACGATATTCTTTGTAAAATAACCTCCAATAGTGAAGTACATTTTCTATTTAACTAACTTTTTCTCTTGTGATTCGATTTTATTCTCCCTATTTTTAAAATAATTCTGGACCTTCGTATAATGAACGGATAAAATCATGTGAAACAAGTTGACATGGACTAAAGTCTAAGGAAAATGGTCTAAAAGGTGTTTTGGTGGATTGTAAAGAGATGCGAGACATATTAAGAGAAAACATTTAAAAAAACTCAAACAAAATTATTATTACACTTTACCAGTAATCAAATTTAAGGACGGATATATGCTACCATATCTTTAAAATTACTGGTAACATAAAAATAAATATTTCAAATTATTTGTACACTAAAAATTAAAAAATGTCGTTAAAATTTGTTTAAATTTTAAAAAAAATTATTTCTTTAAAATTGAAAATACAGTGTATTTCAACAATGTGTCTTTTTTCTTGTTTATCTCACACATTTCTTTTTGTTGGATAAGATATAAAAATTAAACAGATATTAATTTACAAAAAAAAATGGATAATTACTTTTTATAATAATGTATAAAGTTCATGAATTTAAAATTTGTTTTATGAGGTTTATGAATTATATGGAAAGATGAACCTCTATATCTAACGAATATTCCATACGTTGAACTTCTTTAAGGATTTAGCGGCTTCGTTAAAATGAGTACTTCGTTAAACTGAAACTGTATATACACTCAGGTCCATAAATTAAGGATAATGAAGTTCAGGCAAAGAAAGAGACAGAAGCAAAACAAATTTGACATATTTGTAAAGTCTATTTATTAAGCAAAAGGTAAAGAGCAAAAAAGATGCTATATGTTTGACATAACTAATAAAAATTGGGATTTTTACTCCTTGGAGCAAATTTAAAAAAAGAATCTATTTACAAAAAAACAGTATAACATTGTTAGTATGATGGTTAATACGGAGTATATCTCCCGGACGATACAATACAGGCCTTACAAAGCCTACGCATGCTGAGTATCAAATTATCAATCTGATCTTGGGGAATATTACATCACTCATCAAGCAATGCCCTCCGAAGTTCCGGTAGACAGGTGGGACAGGGTTGACAGGCTGCAATTCGTCGGCCAAGCATATCCCACACATGCTCTAGTGGATTCAAGTCCGGTAAGTATGCTGGCCAATCCATACGGGTGATATCCTCCGATTGAAGGCATTCGTCTACAATGTTTGCACGGTGAGGACGGGCGTTGTCAACCCTAAACAAAAATTCAGCACCCAACGCTCCCGAAACAAACGTACATGTTGTTCCAGAATGACATCCCGATAGATGTGACCTATCATCGTTAAACTCTGAACATGCAGGTCAGTTCTGGAACCAATAATAATTCCTCCCCAAACAAGCCATCCTGCACCACCGTAACGGTGTCATTTAATGATGTTCTCTTGGTGGTAACGGGTACCTGGCGCTCTCCATATGAAAGTCGGGCAAAAATCAGACTGCAAACTAAACTTGGAGTCATCGGAAAACATCACACAAGACCACTGTTGCAGTGTCCACAATGCATGCTCTCTACTTCAGGTTAATCACAGGCAACGGTGAGTTGCGGTAAGGGGAACACATCTGACAGGCCTACGAGCATATAGACCAATGTGTCTTAAGCGTCTGTACACGGTCTGCCTTGAAACTGTCGTACCGGTAGCTGAAGAGAGCTGACAAGATAGGTCTGATGATGTGCTCCGTATGTTTCTTTTGGCAGTAACTGCCAAATACCGGCCCTCATTCGGCGTTGTAACTCGGGGGGCGACCTGTGCTGTAGCATCTACTCACATTACCATCCTCTTGGAATCGTTGTCAAAGCCTGGAGATGACACTCTGGGAGATTCCAAGTTCCTCGGATACTTCCCGCTGGGTACGTCCACATTCCAGTCATCCGATATTTCTACCACGTAAAAAATCATCCAAATGCTTCCTTTGTGCCATAACTATGAGGTTATTCCACTGAAAGGCTTTTAAAGTGCTTGTGAACAATTTTACTCCTTTGTCACCTTTCCTTATATACCCCTCTCTTACACTCGCGTCATTGTGACGTACTATCCGCGCCATCTGGTGGTTTCCTGTAATTTGCATATTTTTCTTCAAGATGTGTGTGATAATTCTGCAGGTGAAATCTTTATTTTAGAGTTCAATTTCTGTGTGATTCTGAATTATCCTTAAGTTATGGACATGAGTGTATATATACAGTCGACCTCTCTTTCTATATATATATATATATGTGTGTGTGTGTGTGTGTGTATATATAAAGATGGATGGGAGAACATTTAATTTTCCTACATCCAAAGTTTCTAACAGTTAAAAAATTTTGAATGCTTAGATATGGATTGCGCACTCATATGCTACCTGTAATTTAACAGAAGGTAGCCAGAAGCATCGGATTGAAAACAATTTAGTTCTAAAATTATAAATTAGAGTAAATACAATTTACAATAAATTTGTGCATCCAATTAAAGTTGGTATTTATTTGGGTAGAGTATCAAAAGTAGTTTAAATTAAAAAGAGAAAGTACGCATGCGCGTTCAAAGAGTTCTTTCAACACATAGACAGCTATTAGACGTTTAAGCTTAAATTTCCATATTACGGCTGTATTACAGAAACGCCATAATATATTTATAGAAGTATTACATTATTTTTTTTACTTCAAAATAATAAAATAACTGCACCCAAAGCAGCAATATTAAGAAGTTCTATTATTCTTTAAATTAGGATCATCTACTTAAAATTCATAAAAACATCATAAATATATTGGCCGTCTTGTAAATATTGATTTTAAAATTGCCATACATTCGCTCATTAATGATTTGTCTGGGAATATTAAAAAACCCTTCATCTTACAGCTCAGACCTTCAACATGAATTCTCTACCATTTTATTCTCTGACAAACTTCAGTATTTTACATAATCAACCAAGCAATCGAGGGCCATCAGAGTACAACTTTTATGACAAAATCGTAATGGTTGTATTTTTCACTTTTCATCTACTCATACTTGTCTAATCTGACACTTCATACTATTTCAAACCTTCCATTCCTTAGAACTGCATTGTATGTGTAATTTGTATATATATATATATATATATATATATCGCCTATATAACACTTCATTACTTTATGTCCATTCGGTTAATTTATCATTCATATGTGTTGGAATTTTTTTTTATTGTACTATTTTTTTTTAAGATTATTCCCTATTAACCTATTGCTACCTCCAAACTCGTTTGATTCTAATTTCTTTTTAAGTTGAAATTGCGCTTTGATTTTGTAAGCTCTATTTTTTTGTTCCGTTACATTCTTTTAATTAATTCCAAATATTTTAATCCTAATTTGGTTGCCTTTGTGACATATTCGACACGAAAACACACAGTCAGGGGCTAAAGATATACTATTCACCACTTTAATTCCATAAAATATGCTCAACCAGCATCTTACACCTCAGATCTCCCTTTTCGCTTCCCAGCCAGAACCCTAAAACCGATCTTTCCGCAAGTCCTTTAGAGGAGTCTATCTGGGAAGGTAGGGAAATTGATTTCGGGAACCCATCTCCCCTTACAATTTAAGGCGGTAACTTTGGCTTTTCGTCTTTGACGTAATCAAATGTTGTTTTTTTTTAGTAATAATGTTCATTACACCTTTTTTAAAAAAATGTTTTTTCATATTTTTAGTTAGTTTTGTATAAATATACACAAAAATCTAAATTTAAATTCAATAAGATAAAAAATTTATCTAAATTAATTTTTTAAAAAATGCTGCAAAATAAACTATTACATTTGGTAGAATTAAATAAGTATATAATGAGTGTTTCTCGAGAAATGTGATTGTAAAAAAAATAAGAAAATGAAAAAAAAATACAAATCTCTTTTAATATATGAAGTACATTTCTTATTTATAAACTGATATTTTTGGTTTGATATGAAAAGTGTTTGTTAGTAGAAAATCAGTTATTCACGCGTATATTAATGTAAATAAAATTTTGTTGGAACTCAAAACATATATTTGTGAGGTAAATTAAGGATATAGTGTTCAAAATAATATAATAAAATAAAAGTAAGATCTTACTCTTAAATTTGAAATTTTCGTATAACTTCGTTTGGAAAAGTCAAGCCTGAATAGTCAGTGATACACCATATTTGTAAATGTTTTTCAGTGTAATTCATAAATAAATACTAATAATTTAAATTGTTTTTGACTGCATGAGTTTGGTTAAACTTTCTTAAATAGTAATCGATGTATAGAGTAAACTCTGAAGTATTACCATTTAATATAACCACACTTCTTTTTAAATTATAGTGAATTTCTATTAAAATATTACTAAGATTTTCTTATTTTAAAAAACTTCATACGTAATTTAATTTCCCTTTGCGACGGGTCACGGCTTATTCCAGAAACGTAACAGTATTCTACAATGTTTAGAATTTACTATTTCGAGACAAGCAAAAGAATTTGCTTGGGGCGCATTTTCTTTAAAATCTATTTTAAACGAAATAAAGGATTTGTCTTGTTATACATATTTTTTGTGGCCAATTCTATGTCACAATTGAAACGCTATTTTCAGTTTTACCTTTATAGTTTTCTTAGAAGATCAAGTAAATTTCCCTTGTTGCTAACAATATTTTTATTGGCTTTATATATCCCTCACTTTTACGTGCTTTTCAAATGAAGAATTAAAAACACAGTCCTTTAAAAGATACATTCTTTATCTAACTACGAAATTTTAAATTCAAACAAAAGAAAGGCGAATCTGCTTCAGGCTTTGTGAAATAATTTAAAATGTGCTTAACTTTATTCTTTCATAAGAATGAAGAAGTATTTATTTTCGGCATTTTATCTTACTTCTAAAAGACTTGTACGTCGGTAACTTTTGGCTTAAGTAAACATACAAAAGAATTCTCTTCTCAGATATTTTTTTTCATCCCATAAAACTTAAAAGTATGTACTAAAATTTCCCAACCTCTTCAGATACACTTTGTGGATGCGTAATTTATTATTTTTTTTAATGTAAATGTGACTATTCGCTTTCAAAGCACGATATTCTTTTGTATGTAAATGATTGTTCTCATGGGGTTGTGTCCTTTCTTCGCTTCAAAATCAAAAATGTTACGCTGATTTTTAAACTGTTTTATTTTATTTTATTTTTTACTTTGAAGTGGGATTGAGATATGCTGCAGGTTTACCTCTATTTTTATTTGAATATTAGGCCACATAGCATATTTCAAAATGAGACAAAATAAATATTAAGATTTTTACATAATTAAAACATTTAATTTGATTTTAAATGTAAATATATTATTATTACTATCAATGCATTGTTCTTATCAAAACATTTTGCTCGTTAACTTCGCATTACATTTTTATGTTATACTCTTCCAAAACGGAATTAATTCGTTTCATATCAAGTATATGAGTTTGTTTTAATTTCCACGTCTCATGTCTTTAAGACTTCGCAATCCTTTGTAATTCTTCTTTTCTTTGGTTCAACATCTGTACTAATTAACATCATGGTAGATTTAAGTTTTCAACCGAAAAATAAAACACTATCGGTTATAATATACTCATGTTCAAAATCAAGGTAACGAACATGTTTTTAGTCACAATTTTAAAATGCCTACACTAAAACTGATAGAATTCGTATTTTGTATACATTTTAAAGAACGGATAGTACAATAGCCACCTTCAGTTTTGGAAAGATGTTATTCAACATTAGTTTTTACAGAAATACTGGATGGAGACCGTTCAAGAAAATGAATATTTGGTCTTCACTTTTCTGAATATTGCATTAAAAAAACAATTTAGTCTGTTTTCTGGATAAATATTTCTCACAAACATTTAGATTATTCCTTGAGATGGACGGTCGTTGGCAGGCTTGAAGCTGGCCGGTATCGAGCGGAGGTGACTCGATGGTTAGAAGTGGCCTGAAAGTGGTCTCACGGTTATGGAATCAATTCCAACGAGTGCTACTCTCACCAGGAAGGTCAGTGAAGGTTACCACAGAGCATCGACATCTCCACAAGATCTCTTCTTTGCATTAAGAGCCCGAGGACATAGGCAAAACAGCTCCTCAACTTGTTCATGACCTTGCTGCTGTGTCTGGAAAAAGAATTTCCTGGCAAAAGTTTACAGATGTCTTTCAGAGACTGGCCTTTATGCCCGGCGTCCAGTCTGGTGCATCCTTTTGACTGCACCCATCAGCTAAGACCGGATATTGTGGTGCTGTAAACATGAGTTGTGGATACCACTAGAAGGAGGCGTATTCTTTTCAATGATGAGCCATGGTTCACCAGACAAGTAATTCTTGTTGAGTCTTCACCTGGAGAGAAAGGAGAGCCCGCTTCCATCCCTCTTACTCAATAAAACTCAACAAATTTGATGGCAACGGAATCCTTGTGTGGGACGGCATAATTTTGGATAGTCGTGCACCACTATACGTCTTTGATGTAGATATTGTCAATTCAAAGCATTATAGGGATAAAATCCTAGAATCATATGGAATAATTTTGTGGGTGCTATGGGTACGGACTATATTTTTTTGGACGATAATTCGGGGCCACACGTACTCATACCATTGACGGATTTCATGAAGAATCGGATATTTGCCATATGGAATGACCCTAGAGGTCTACGGATCACAATTTTATTGAATAGTCCAGAATAGTCTAGGAAAAGCCATTACTTGGCATAGCTCTCCTCCCAGGACCTCGCAGAAATTGAAAGTCCCATTTTGGAATAATATGCTTTGTTAGCACAAATAATGGACACCCTCATAAACAATATAGCAGCTTGTTCTAGGGTTTGTAAAGCAGTTTACAGTTTTCAAAATCTTTATTAGACGGACTGTGCTTGAGGTAAATGCTTTATCTCTGATTCTTGATTTCACACTTTTTGATATGATGTTTATCTTGACTCCCAGTTAAAATATTGTCCTTATTGTTACGTTGCTAGGCTCTTTCTGACATTGTAATAAGCCTCTATGAGGAATTTCGTCAAAACACAGGGAATAGCTCATGATTTATCCTAGATTTTATGTTTGAGACCTTAATTTTGGACATGAGTGTAATACATAATATCAGATAAATATTTTGCATTTTTACTGGTTAAAAAGCGTGCTTTCAGAAAATGTATGTGCTCAAAGTGACAGGATATACGTAACATACAGCAAGCCATTAGACAGTAGATTTTAAAATTATTTATTCTCCTTTTTTACGATGAGGAAATAAAACTTCGATTTACTTTCATGAATAATCAGTTCATTAGTTAGGCTACTATAGTTTGAATAATTTTAACTCGTTACTGTAAATATGATAAATCTCTGATTTAATGTGCATTACAAACTCCCTTCAGATGTTGTAACAATAAAACGAAACTGTAAAATAAAAAAAGAACTCTGTCAAGTTGAACTAAAAGTAATTATGGGCTTGATGACATTATGAGCTTCTGAACTTTTCTAAGACTAATGTGGTGGGTTATACTTACCGTAACTCAGTATACGCATCTGCCATTTCCACTGATCGTCTACACATGTGAGCTTAGCGCACGCTTTTTAAAATCAGCTACAACACAAATTTAAAAGCATAACTACGGTTCTGTCAGCGTACTGATATACGTTCATAGTAATGTTATATGGTACTAATGACTCAAGATGAAATGTTGTTTTGGTGGTATATACAATGTAGGCTTAAGTTTATATTCATTTGATCCAGCTCCAAGGGACCACAGCATTATTCATGTCTTGCCACATGTTTGCTATCGATGGTATAGACAAATAGAAATTGTTTCGGATACAGTTCCCTTGCAATTCCACACATATTCATGGTTAAGAGAAGTAATTTAAGTGAGGTTCCAACGTAGATATTGACCTCATACTAAAAACGTAGATAAACCTTGCAAATTCCATAAGCATTTATTTTTCTACTTACTACTTTACAATATAAAAACAAAAGCAAATGATTCCTCAAAATATCTCAACACTGAACTCCATACAATTATAGGTCTGTATAGTGTTTAAGTAATATTTTTTCAAACAATTCCTAAGGATATTTTAAAAAAATCATTTTATTATTTCAATGCACTTATCAGTCCAAAACTTCAACTTTATCTAATTACAAGCTCATAAGCTTTGCTCAAAAAAACAACAAGGGATATAACTCTAACAGACTGAATAAGGAATATGACTCTAACAAGAAGCTTTAAACTATTTTTATGAATATGCCTGCAATATCACGGATTGATTACATTTATTTTGCTTCAATACCTAAATTTCATTTCTATACCTAAAATGACACAAATTTTTAAAGTAAATATTATATACATGTTACGTTATTTCCTTAATTTAAAATTACTTCAAAAATCCTATCTCAAAATATCTCTAAATTAACAATGAAAATGAAAGAAAGCACCCAAAAAACTACGTGGAATCTAAAAGAAGAATGTAACATATGTTTAACATAAACACATTTTTTTTTATCTACATGGCTCAATTGCATTTTTAAAATTCAATTCTGAAAGAAAAAAGTGGCCTTTCAACAGTTTTTACATTAGTTTTTTAAGCAGAAAACAATGTTCATATTACAAGTTGATAGCTGTAGTAAGTAAATATTTTATTATTTATTGCTATTTTTTCCCCATTTCTAATACTTATGACGGAGAAAATTTTCTTGACACAGAAGCTATTAACCGTTTTTTTTTTTTGGATGATTCTTTAAAAAACACCAAATAACAAGATAAGAATTCACAAGTTAGGCGTAAAAATTGCAACCTCCTACTGATACATCTATAGCCTTTATCTTCGGAAAAAAATAAAATTGCTTAATTACAGTCTTTTTATATGCTTCTTACTTTTAAAAACATGAGTGATTAACTCAGTTACATATTTTTTTAATCTCTAAAAATGAACCATGTAGGCAATTATCTCTTTTTAAAGCATTGAGTAAACCAGATATTTTCAAAAAGTGTTTCAAGCCCTAGTCAAATATTTTTGTTTCTCCTGAACAACAGATAGGAAAAAAAAGTTTAAAAAAAGCCGTATTCAATAACGTATCGTTGCTCAATCTTGATGCTCATAATTAACCTGCAAGTAACTTTACGTCAAGCTCGGTATTAACCTGATAAAAACGTCAAAAAAACTCCTTTAAAAATACGGGTGATGTGTACTACTTAAAGACATTAACGGAAACCTTATCGCTTCACTTAAAATTGCCTAATTGTTTTCTTTTATACTACGCGTACGGGATTATGTCTTTAATTAAATTCTCTTGTAAAGGCACGGACAGTTGATAACAACTCTTAATCGCTAATATATACAGTTTGTTGTTACAAATTTTTCATGTTATCTAAAAATTAATCTTCACTTTCAGCGGCGTATTTATTAGTTGTATTCATGAATGGTTGTTTAAACTGTCGGATGTGTGTTACGTATTAAAATGCATTTTAAGAACGTTGTATTCGAAAAAAACCTAGAGAATGATATAAAAGCAAATTAAAAGTAAATAACGTTAATCTAAACAGCAGCATGTAATTAGTGATTGTTTTTTTTCCCGATTTTGTTTTAAAAATCAGGATGAATTTCTTGTTTCTTCCAAAAATAATACTTAATTAAAAGTAAGAGTATCTCTTATATTCGTTTAGTGCTCATTGCTTATCCAGTATATTTAAAACTTGTATTTAATTATTAGAGCCGGTTTTCAAATAACTTGAAAAATGTGTATTAAAAATTAAAGTAAAATAAAAAGATAAATAAGACGACGAGAGCTAATACAGCGTTTTTATACAGAGAGTATTTTATTTAGTACTAGCGTATTATATACTTTTGACCGAAAATGAAAAGATGTCGCCAATTAAAAGAATGCGTCTAAATGTTGTCATCGTTATTATTATTATATTCAAAAGTGCTCGTAAAAGGTTTCCACTATTGGCTGTACATCACAGGATTTGGCGTCAGTTTTTGATTTTACGAAATCAGTTAACATTATAAGTCAACGAAAGTTCCTTTATTTTATAAGAAGTCCAACATGTATTTATATGAAGTCCAACCTGTACCATTTATTTATATGGTCCAAACTGTATTTTATGTGAGTAGCAAAATAACGTATAATGTAGGCTCTTACGCTCTTTGAATGGGATACAAGTCTTAGGCTATTGCAATTGTGGGGGAGGGGAATATATTGAGAATATATATTTAACAAGAAAAGTAGAATACCCTTTTTATACTGAAAGTGGAAATATTTTTGAAAGAATTTTTCAATTCCGAAAATGATTCACATATATTAAACTGAATAACCCTACATTTAGAGATTCACTGTACTAAATTTAATGCATTTCGCGAGGTTAAAATATGGCTTAATTACAAGACTTGCTTTTATCTTAAATGTTTTTTTTTCATCTAAAAAATGGTGGACATTAGATTAACTATATCCATTAGAAAAAAAATCTTAATAAATCAATTGGGAAGGTTAACCCTGAATTTTGGACTCATTTTCATGTTTTCAATGTTTTTGTATTTTTATTAATTTGCATCGGTATATGGATGACCAAATATTAGCATGCAGTCAATAATGCCACGTGTTTAAACATTTCGTATTTATAAACAAATTTAGGAAAATAATTTTAACGAATCAATTCTGGTAGTAAATTGTAAGCTTCCTTTATATTGGAGTTACAGACAACTTAAGAACAATGCTTAAAAATACTTTTATCAATCAATTTGTAAAGGAATGTATCCTAGCATTTACATTATGTGAACTTTAATTTTAATTTTCCTCCTGAAAATGTAAGCATATTGTTTTAAAATAATACAAAGTAATTAATATTATACTAGAAATAAATAAATACGTATTGCAAATCCCTAGAAATTGCATCAGTCTTTTAGTAAAAATAAAGAAAAAAAAGGAAAGTGGAGCTACAATTTTTAATTGAATGTTCGCGCAGCCATAATCGGGATAATTTTTTTTTACCCTCAAGGGAGACTAGCATTCAAAAGGCAAGCGTGGCCTCTGCCATCATCAAAAGCAAGAAACCCTCAACAAGGCAGGTAATTATCGAAATGAGAAGGAAAGAAGTCCTTTCCCCAAAACTACTTTTTTCTGAAAAATTGGTTTAATTAATTTCCTTTTTAGTTCTTGAAAGGTGTGAAAAAATTTCTTTCTCCTTTTTTTTCTTAAACTCGATGGAAATCTCTTATGAAATTTTATTTCAACAATGATGTGGCATTAATGTTTTTTATTTATATTTTTTTCTATAAGAAACAAAGGCAAAATGAAAGAAAATAATTTAAAGTAATTTTTAAAAAAATTATAAGTATATTTAATCACGATAACGCTTTCAACACCACAGTTATGGTTTTGTCAATTAATTAAAATATTTCGATTAATTGTGGATATAAAAAGTAAACTGTACTTAGACTATAATTGTTTACCATGAAACTAATTTGTCGAAAAATATTCAATTATACTTGTTTAAAACATTTCTCTGTAATGGTTACATGGGTTATTTAAAAATGATTTCAAAAACTGGAAAAAAAATAGTTTTAAACTAAATGATCAATGATGCTAAAAATGCATTAAAAATAAAAAATTCCATTTAAATTCTGATGGAAGTCATAAATATTTCTTAAATAATTGATTGAAAACTCCATTTATTTAATAATTTGCAAGTGTGGTTTTTTTTAAAAAAATAGTATCTACTTTGCTGTTTACTTTCCTAATTATAAAATAAATATATACTAGGGGTACTAGATAAGTGTTCTAGTGGAACAGGAATCCTATAGAGTTGGCTAACTCTAGTATCATCTAAACCTAGTTTAATCATATCAGAATGAAACATTGATCTCGTTATACTATCTCCTCAGTCCATGCGTCCAACTATGACTAAGAAGGCTTAAATGCTACGGTGATTGAAATACGAGTTAGCTCGCTAGAGAAGATATGTATTTTGAATTCGTGCGCATTTTAAAACTCCTATAAAAATTTTACAAACATATAATACAATCAAAACACTTATTCTAAATATTAATAAAGATTAAATTGTTAAAAACTATATTGACAAAATTAGTATATTAAATCATAAAATAAACATAATGTTGTTTATTAATATTTGTGGTAGAAATATATCACACACAGTTCTATATAAAAAATCTTTGTAAATTAGAAATAAAAATATCTTTTTATATATGTTAAGTAAAATAAAGAGAACATCCTTTCTTTTTTATGTGATGTACGTGTATGTGTGAGTGTAGCATTTATTTAGCTTACATTTAACCTATTTAGAAGAAAATGACACCAAAAACATATACTACCCATCTCATCCTCTGCCTACTGTCGAAAGACTTGCTGAAACATTTTAACAGTTACATATTGTAGCCTAACATTAATTTTCATCATTGTTTCGATACATCATTTTTATCTAATAATTAGTAATGTATAAGAAATTGCGATAAGAGGTTTGGCATTCAGTAATCCCTTTATGAGAGATAGAAATTTGGAAAAAAACATCAAACACATAATAAAATAAGTATATTTTTTAGTTTAGTATTTTTTATCGTTTTATCAAAAAACAGCAACTAAATTTTTAAAAACCATTTTTGAAAGCCTTTATTAAAAAAATTAGGATTGGAATACTTTTCGTCCAATAAAATATCTATTGAAAAGCATTCTATTTGTATTAAGAATTTTTTGTTTCATCTTGTTAATTTAATTGTACCTTTTATTTGTCTTCAATATGTGGTCTTTTCGCGTAATGTTATATGTGTGAACTTTCATTTATATTTTTAAAAAAATAACTTACCACAATATCCAAGAATTGTCTGTGATACTGGAAAAAATATTTCATAGTAAGGAAGAACATAAAAAAATAACACGAGATAAATTTCAAAAATGTATTTTCCACGCCACAGAAATATAGATTGTGGCTTTAAATCGTAAAATTTCTCGCAAATTCACAGTATTTTTTTAAAAAATCATTTTATCATATGTAAAAAGAAAAATAATGTGAAACTATGTATTTAAATTGATCATTTCATTTATTTCTATTTAGAAATAAATTATTTTCTTGTGTCAATCTCATTTTAGAATTGAATCGTCCAATTTAAGTAAGACACATAGCATTTTTAAATAAATTTGTTCAGCATGTAAAACATTTTCTGCATGACTTTATAATAAGTGTTCTGTTTGCATACCCGTATGAATATTTTTCTTAAACAAGCAATAAGTATAGCATCGAAATATGAATGCACTTAAACGAAAAAAAATAGTTTGCTTTAAAATATTTTAAATTATCACTTCCAACTCTAAAATTTGAAAAAAAAACCCTTAAGATTTAATTTTTTAAATTAAATTCCAGAATTGGCTATAATCAAAGAATACTATGACTTTTTTTACTGTAGTATAAATTAACACTGCTTTCTACTAAACGCAAAAGCTACATTTATAAATCGACAATGAGAAATCAATAGAAGTTGAAATATATATAAATATATAAGCACTTTAATGTAATATAAAATGCATATTTGTTCAGTGTTACATATATAATGCTTTTCTTTTTAAATTCAATTTATTTTGATTGTCTAATTAATTTGAAACATATTTAGTATATTAAAAAATATTAATGAAAAATGCTAATTAACAGTTCTTTTAGTAAAAACATATATCTTAAAATCATTTGATTATTTTATTACTTATTTGATTGTAAATTTGGATGCTTTTTTGGATTAGTTATGCTATTGTGAATTTAATTTAAAATCAGTTCGGGGGCTCTTTATCTTTTGAGTATATTAAACAAAAATATAACTAATTTTCCGCATTTCGTCGAAGTTTCAATATATTTTTTAAAAATATATCAGTTTACTTCTTAAAACATTTATTTAACCGAAATACAACTGAAATTCTGGAGTAAAATAATTTATATTTTTTACTTCTTATCGTAGTATTCTTAAATCTCAGAGCTTACAATGAGCATAATGCAAACAAAACAACAACATTCGGTGCAGAGCCGACATTTCATTGAAAATAGCTAAGCCCTCATGTTGTCGCGAAATTATTTCTTGAAATATCCATGTTTCCGAGTGCTTAGATAATTGGTAGAGAGAAAAGGAAGTTCTATTACATTTTTCTCATTTTACACAACCTTCTTGAAGTGAAAAAAGCACAAATAGCCTCAGGGAAGCTCGACTTCCCAAAATTCTCATAGAAGAATCTTGCATCTTGTGTGAGAAGTGAAGAAAGCACAAGACGAATAACAAGCGCGAATCATCGATTGAAGAGCTACGAAGCAAAAGTAATTTCAATCCAAACTTAGAATAAATCACATTCGCCACTTTTGATCTACGATATTGGAAAACTCCGGAAAAGAATTGAAAAATGGTGTGTTTTCTCGCAATAATATTTTTTCACGTTCAACTGAACAATTTGTCCCTCAATCCTCATGCTATTCAGAAGGGAGCAGCGGTTCAAATATTGGTTGCAAAAACAATTTGAATATTGCAAAATCATTAAATCAAGTATTGATTCGGCATTGTAATATGCGAGATTTAATCTAAGTTTACGCACTATAAATGTAAGATTACTTTTTCGAAATTTTTCTATTTCTTGAATTTATATTTTACAAATGATAATGATACGCAAATGAAATTTTATGTTAATTACGTAAAAAAAATAATAATGGAAAAGCAAAAATTAGAATTAGGTTTTTAGTTGAGGAATTTGTTTTATGACTAAGAAACTGAACATACGTAAATATTAAGCAGTAAACATTATGTTTTCTCACTAAATAATTGTATTTTATACTCAGTCGATTACATACAAATAATTAACTTAATCATTTATAATTACACTCATGTAGTCAATAAGTGATATATTTAAATAAACCAATAAAAATAGAGTATGGAAAACATCAAAAAGAACATTTTATGTGTATTATTAGTATTTACATATAAATACCAAATGAAATTTGGAAATGCATATAGTACAAGGATATGCAAAAGTATAATGTAGGGTCTTCGGAAGAAAAGCTGCTATATTTTACAATTATATAAGGACAGGTTTCACTAAATCCCTTGAGTGAGTAAGTGAATATAAACGTTGTACTATTCAGCTACTCTAGGGCCTTTGAACCTTGTTTAAGTGGCGAGAACGACACCTAAGCTAGCACAAGCCTCTGTTCTATTTTCCACACCACACCAACAGGAGAACGTTTGAGCCTCGACAGTGCTTTAATGCATGCATCGCCAGCCACACGATGGATCTTCTGCAGAATTAGGCTCGAACCTATAGCCCACTGGCCACGAGTCTGTTAGCTTGACCACTAGGCTACCACGGATTCCTAAATACGTTGAAATAAAGCCTTTTAATTTTTCTTATACTAATCAAGCTTATAATTATGGGTTCATAGTTTTAGATCACGAAATCCCGCTTCCCTTTTTAAACAGTATACAATATTTTCTTTTTATTGAGAGTCAAAGTTAGGTAACATCATTTGAACAAATACTGATTATAGCAAACTACGTTAGTTTTAACAAAACCAACCGAGTTTTTTGCTTCACTTGTGACTGTGATTAATAGCACGGCTATGTAAGATAGCGTTATTGAATAAAATTGTGAAATTTGTGGACACAATATCTAATAATATAAAAGTGGATGAAAATTTTCCCATTTTCAAAAATATTCTAGACATGACTTAATGAAGTGATATCGGTTTTTAATTTTTTCGGAACTGATATAACTCTTTTTTAACGTGACCTGTTTGATGTTGAGTTTCAGGACAAGCTGAATATATATACTATTAATTCTCTCAACACGTATCCCTCGATTTCCTCGGACAAAGTACACGTAGCAGATGTAGCATTACGGTGCAAAAGGGTTAATCTGTAATGATTCACTCGAGAGACACCACACACTCTCAAATATAAAAGTATTACATTTTCTATAATACTATTTAGCTTATATTATTCGCGATATGTCCGAGTTAGAAATTCAACTTACCTTTTCAAGGGTGCCTTCATACCTTTATCTTTGAGGGTGAACCATATAAAAGTATTCCGTTTCACTTGAATGAAGTGCATACTCTGTGTAACTGCTAGGCTATGGTCAAATAGCTCAGCAGTAGTTTTTTCTGCAGGTATTCCGTCTAGTTTGGTGCGTCGAAAAGTATAAGTTGTCCTGTAGAAGCATAATTTGTCTTGTGGTGGTCAGAACTGAACACAGGTATAGCAGTTTAACATTAATTAAGAATATTGAATCCAGGAGAAAAAATTCCAGAACATTAAATTGTAACTGAAAACATAACTCCAAAGATGCTTCAAAAAGCAGATAGTCTGTATACTATAGGTTCGGCATCTGTCTTTCAATTAGTGTTACTCATATCAAAACGTATTCAAATTGATATAAAACTTTGTGTGTTGTCTTAATATTCCAGTGAAATATTTATGTAATTTATATATATAAATGTGCAATATTCATATATATATAATATAATGTGCTTAATAAGCATGTTGGTTAAGGTTTTATTTTTTTTTAAATAAAGTTTTAAGATATTGTAAACAATAACAGCTTCAATATAAGTATAGAGGGGAAAATAAACGACACTCTTATTTCTTTTGCTTATGTAAATTAATTAATAAAAATGGTTTTCAATTGCTATTATTCGAAATTTTTGAGTTAATTCCTCAAAATATTCCCTTCTTCTGAAATCTTTATTACTGTCTACTTTTACAAGTTTTACTGCATTTTTCCTTTAATAAATACACAATGATGAGTTCAGTGATCTTTCTCTTATAGAAAATTGTTATTGATTTTCATACCAATAATATGTCATTTATACTTATATTGTTTTACATAGTAATTTTTACATTAGTTTAAAGTAAATGATTAATTAAATAATGATTCATTAAGTATTCGACATACTGTAAAATAAAGAGATATTATTATTTTTTTAATTCTCTAAAGACACTCCGAATAGGAAAAACTCGCATTAGAATAGTGTGGAAGCTTGAAAAGTAGAGCAACAACTCAGATGTCGTTACACTTCAGTTGATTGTGGCTCAAAGTAACAAGATTCGTCAACAAAACCCTCATGTTGCTTCAAAATGTGGCATAAATACTATTCAATAAGCGTACCAAGATATTCTTTAAAAGCTTACCATAAACCTACATATGTATAATAGTATGTATATGTATTTTGTAAAAGCATTTCTTTTTCCTATTTAAATAGCACAGGATGTTGTGCCTGTAAAATATCGAAAGCATATATTTTGCGAAAACAGGCTGAAAGAGCGAAAAATTCAACTACAGCTCTCAAAGTAAAAATATCGGTGGCGCGTTTGGAAACAAAAAAATTTCTTGGTTTATGTTACTTCTTTCTGCAAGATCCCTACTTCCAAAGGCAGAAGATTTTCTCGGAGCCTCGAGCAATCTCTCCCTACATTTCGGGCGAGTTTGGGAGCTATCTAAGGCAAAAGGGAAAAAAAATCTCGCATGTAATGGTTTGCTTTCTACTTCTCAGCTAATGTGGTAGAATGGGTGATCACTAAGAGTCTACTCGAAACGTACGTTTGAGTTATGTAAGCCAGAAATATCTTTTAGCCTTCAATAGGTAACATCGACGTAGTCTTTGTTACATAGACTCAATATTTATTGCTATGTACTGCTATCAAGAACGTAGAACTTTTTTCGTCTTCATTCGACACGTTATCTTGAGAACGAGCCATCTTTCATTTCTTTCGGACAGTAGGCCGTTAAGATATGTTTTTAGTCTATGCTCATTTCATGGAGACAGGTAAAGCGACAGAACAAAGTATACTACTCAAAGGGCCTGCTACGCATCAAATGCTGTGATGAATAATAGCTGTTAATAAAGCGCTCCGCATTAAATATTTAGAATTCTCTGTCATACTATTCAAAGCATTTAGAACTGAATATAGTGTAGAACTAATTTAAAGTAATAGTTCTCTGAATCTACGTTGAGTTTAACATTACTCTCAGTATTAGTTAAAAGTTAGAGGCTTAGTTGGCATTATCCTGTTTACTACTTGTTCTTTAATATTTATAAGTATACTTCATATTATTAGATAATATATGTTATGTAACTGATAGTCATGTGTCGGAATAATACCACTATTAGTTTAAGTGAAATTAATCACATTTTAACCTTACATAATTTAATATTTTGGTACATAACTGTACAATCTACATGGGAAAAGTAAAGTGGTAAAACTATTGTGCAGGTAGCATTTTAAAGAGGTTCATTATAATAAATGTTTTTCAAGAAATTTCCTTATTATGTACATTTTCAAAGATATATTAAGCAGATAAGCTGCACTATGTATCAATTTGATTGAAATATTAAAATATTAAATATATTTCTAAGTAAACTTTGTATGTAAGTTGTACAAAGTATTATATTCCTTCAAAGTTTATTAATCAAAACAATGAAATAATTATAAAAGCATACTTATAAAATTTGAGACATATATGCGATCTGGATAAGTGAAACTTGAAATTCTACTTATTAATTTTTAGAAGCACTCCTTATACAAAAATGTCTACTTTTATATTATAAGAAAGGATTTTAAGGAAATAATCTAGTTAATTGTGGAGGATACACGAAAATTTATAGGCAATATAAATGTAGTTGTATTTAAGCTATAATTAATTTCTTAGCGTCAAGAGAATGGAAATTGCCTCTTCTTGACAGTTGATGTAATACCATAAAATCCGGCATATAATGTTCACCGGTGTATAACCGCCGCGCACCTATAATTTAGAGCGGCATTTTTCAAATGTATGGCATATTTACCATATAACGCGCAACTCTTTTTTACGAGAAAATCTGAAATGTTGATATACAATGCTCTTATGTTTTAAAGTCATTAAAACAAGGTATTATCCTAGTCTTCTGAAAAATTAGTATACTTCTAGAACTATAACTCTTTTAGTTCATAAGGTATACCATTTCTTTTAAATAAATACTATTTCGATATGTGAAGAAGTAATTTTTTTATGCTCATCTTTTTTGTTATTTTTCGAGCTATCATTTTCAACTGGCGTATAAAGCACACCCTTAAATTTCGATCTTATTTTTTGTGTTAAAGTGCACGTTACACGCCAGATTTTAAGGTATATATATATGTGTGTGTGCGTGCGTGTTTGCGTGCGCGTGTGGGCGCGTGTGTGTGTAAGAATCTACATGTTTAATATTAGTAATTATGTATATTTTAATGAAACACGCAGAATATTTGTTAATAAATGCGATAGATAATATTACAAAGGGAATTCTTCTGATTGTCGGTGGATTTTAATGACGGACAGTGTTGTTACCAATAAAATTTTTTAACAGAAACTTAAAAGAGATGGGAAATTTATAAAATTAATACAGTCTATACATACGATCTAGAAATACTCCTAAGAATAGAAAAACAAGACGCAGAAAGATTAATGAGGAAATAATTTGTAAAGTATATAAAATATTTTAGGTTTGAAGAAAAGTTTATTGGCAGTAGAGATATATTTTAACTGCCACTGATATTTCATATGATCATGATTTTCATATTATTAGATACAAATATTTGCATTTATCTCACATATAATGGATGGAAAATGAAATACCATAAAAAATTATTAACAGTTTACTACATTATACAATATATAAAAATAAATATTGTAATATAATTTGTTTTTTAAAAAAAAATCAAAAAATATATGCATGTATTTCTAATTAAAATGTTATTATTAAAATGATTTTAAATACAATAAAAATAAGCAGATTAATATTTAATTATATTTAGATTTCATTATCGTACAAATCTGTATACGATGTGATTATTAATGTCTGATTTCCTATTCGATCCTTGGCGCAAAATATGCTTTTGCATGTTAGACTCTATTCTTATTTTTTTATTTATCCTATCTTTGTACATATTTTATTCAAGCTAATTTTAGTATATATTTTTTCATAAAAATATTTTTTAGTGATTATTGCACTTAATTACTCCAGCTGCGATAGTAATTTTCTGCAAGTTATCTAGTAATTTAAGCACTGCCTTTAAGCGGTAAAAGACACTCATAAGCTAATTAATTATTTTTGCTTAATCTGAACACGTGAATAGCGCATCAGTATGAACAATATATTTTATGAACTATATATCGGACATTTAAGATGTTTTATTATGTGATATTTAGCGGAAAAATTTACCACTAAATATTTGAAATAAGACACGCTTTTCCAAATAAAGATAACTCAAAGATGAAAAAAATTATAAATTCAGAGTATATATTAAAACGATATGATTTATAAGATAAGTGTCATTTGGATTGAGATTATGAAGCCAATGATATTATTTTTAAAACTTGGTTTAGCAAGATTGTACTTGCGAATACATGATTCTCTGCTCAATATAACCAGTTTACACTTTCATAATTTAATCGTGAATATGTTCTGTATAATTAAAGATATATTGTGTGTTTTCAATATAAATAATCAAGTGCTCTAATGTGATATGTATGCATCTTGAATAAACAATATGCACTTTCTGGTTAAGAAGAATGAAAATTGAAATATTAAAGATATCTGCATCTTTTAAATCTCACGTAGGATATTTTACTTCTATTTGGAAAAAAAAAATATTAAATTTAAAATAATGCATTTTCTACCGTAAATTATTACCTTTTATTATTACTTTTCAATACATAAAAGTAGGTAATTTATTCTTTACACTATGGAATATTTATTCTATTTCACTTCAGTGAAAATTTAGGATCTAATTTTATTCTTTAAAATATATATATATTACTGCTATATATTCAGGAACATTTTTCCAGTTCCTTGCATCATAATCAATAAATCAATGAATCACAGAAAAAAAAATCTTATGATCACAACAGCAGTTAAATTGATTCATATCTTGAAGATTTATGCAATGAAATTAAAGGAATCGATTTAAGAGATTTTTATTTAATCTTTAAGTTAAAACATCACGAACGGTTGGGGAAAAAAAATATCGGATCACATTAGAATAGAAAAATAAGATTAACTTTTTTTCAATAAAAATAAATGTAAAAGTTAAAAAAAATGAGAAAAAATATTCTCATGTCTAGCTTTCTATTTCATTTTCTTGGAACCTATTTTTACCCAGAAGTTACCCATGCGTAATTCTTTTAATATTTCCTATGCTCTTACTAACTTGTACTTTGAACGACTCTACGAAAAGAGAAAAGGTATTTTTTTTTCTAAAAATCGAAATGAGAACAGGAAGTTCTTATCACCACCCTGCAGCCAAGAATAGCAAATGAAATATTGATTATCAAATGGGAGACCTGCAAACGAGCGTAATTGTTTCACAGATAAAGGAAAACTCGGTCAGAACGGAATACTCAGGACACTTGCCTTTAGGTGGCATGTAAGGAAATGTAGAAATATTCCTGAGAAAGTGATAGTCTAAAAGAATAATGACAAGGAATAAATATATCTTCGCATGTATGGGGAGTTGGAGTTTTCAATGGACTGAAGTAAAAACGTGGGAAGGATTTGTTTATGGGTGTAAAATGGTTAATGAATCGGAAAGAAAAATGTTAATGGGATTTCCTCGAAAACGGTGCTAAAAGTTTTAAAAAGAGGTGTTCAGGCTATTAGATAAACTGAAATATATAAATCTTTTAGAAAATGTTACTCTCACGTTTACAATTAGTGCGTATTTTATTTTAAATTCAGAACTCTTTATATATTCATTTTACTCTAATAAAGAGCTCGAAAAATTGGTAGTGGCACTTTTATGAAACGTTAAATTTGGCGGTATCAAATTAAACAAACATAAAAAAGGAGGGAGAGCATTGATGAGAATTAATTAAAATATGATGCTAATGGTTTCAGAAATACATTTTGCTTAAGGATATTGAGGAAATGGTTACTTTTTACATAATTATTTCATAGTTCAAATAATAAAAATAATTATTGACGGAAAATTAGTTTTTTTCTAAGACTTCAAGTAAATTTAATCCTAATTAAGTATATTTAACCTTATTAGAGAGGGGTTAAATACTCCATATAGGTATAAAGTTTGTGTAACCTTTTACAAATTATATACATAAAATGAATATCTTCCAAAAATTGTGTGAATGCATTAGCTTAAATTAAATTATTAGAGTGTCTTAATTTTTAACTTTACGAAAATATTTGGGGTGATATGCTTTTCACCTTTAGCAGAATGATAACACCATGGAAATAAACTTTATTTTTCAAAAAGGATTTTAGAGAAAAAATTACTTGTTAATGGATGATAAAAATATATGTACTGAGTTCTTAATAAAAACTTATTGAGGTATTTTAAATAACTATTTTAATCTTTTACCTTCATTTATATATAGGATGCGTTGTTGGCTTGTTTTAAATCGCATTGCTTATGAATATAGCTTAGCTATTTCTTATTAATCGTTTCTAGATTGGATAAAGTAAAGTTATTTCCTTAAAAATTTTGCAATAATAACATTTTATTTCCATTGTTGAACTTTTATTTACCTTTTTAGCTCTTACGTGCCATGTATGTATTACACCGAAACGCTATCTGTAGATTCATTTCGTATTTTGATTTTTCTGAAATATTAAGAATAATTTAATGCTATTGTGTTTTGACAGTCTTTAGTGTGATCAATTTTAGACTAACATTGTTTTTATTAGAAATAATTATTTAAGTTATTCTCTCCCATACCATAACATAACAGTTTTCATTAATAAAAAAAAAAGAATTTTTTTTGACTAACCCCCCTCCCCAACAGTAATTTCTAATACATATATATTGCAAATTAATTTCATTTAGGGGCATATTTCCTCTAATTTAATTAATAAAATATTCTTACAGTTTTGGAGAAGTATAAAAATTAATCTGAAGAAATACAGTCGTATATGGTATTTAAAGCAAGTCTTATCAAAAGTGAAGCACACATTTTTTTTGGCGGGAGAACGTTTCTGTCTATATAAAAATATATCTTATTTAATTACAAGATAATCATTTTTATTCAAATAAAAGTGATTGTTTTAATTATTTAAAATATTTCGAACATTTCTATTACAAACAAAATTTTGTTAAAATTTAGTTAAATAGTACTATTTTTCTTGAAAACCCGCTGGTTTTGCTACATTTGAAAGCTTATTATAGTATAAACCTAAATGGAACTATTTAAATGACTATGCTGCTAGGGATTTTGGAAATAGGTTTTGAACAAAGTTACTTGCTCATATTTAATACATTTTATTCTGTATAAGAGTTTTTTATCCTGGTAGGATACAATATAATTTGTGATGCTTTGTATATTACAAAAGTTTTTTAATTAACTGGAAGAAGAAAATGTTAAACATCAGAAAATATTTTCATCAAAAATATGTTTATAAACCGCCTAGTTAACTTAAAAGTAATTTTCTGTTAATAACAATTGATGCGAAATATTTATTGGCTTTTTCACTTAGTGTAATTGCATTATAAATTTTCTATAGCTGACGTTTTACTTTATTTTCAGACACACCTACGTGTAAACCCAATCAACGAGATTTGTTTGGAGTTGCCAGAGAAGAAGTGGTAAACATTACTTGTGAAGTGGACTCTGATCCCCAGGATGTGACGTTCCGTTGGACACTGAACAACTCTGTAGAAAACACAGAATTGCACACGTTTGAGTCAAGCGGTGCAATGAGTGTGCTGACATATACACCTAAAACTCCAATGGATTATGGAGCAGTACAGTGCTTAGGTAGAAACTCAGTTGGCGAGCAGAAAGAACCATGTGTTGTTCGGATAATACCTGCAGGTAGGACGTCATTTGAATATAGTAATAATATTTTAAAATATTTAATTATTCAAAATTTCATAGTGAAAATATATAAAAATATATAATGTATATTTCAAAATATATATATTAATCAAAAAATTTTATTTTCTCAAGACTTATCTATTATTACATTACACACACACACAATTAAGAACGTATATTAAATTCCAATATAAGATTGACGTTTAAAGTATACATCTGCATATTTAAAATAAAATTCCTTATAGTTTTAATTATACATGTCAACTAAATCAGACAACGGGGAAGAGGATGCACTTCGAATGAATTGTATAAAATATATTTAATTTATAAAATAATATATTTAATTGTGTTAGGTAAAAATTTACAAAGTAGAAAAGAACAGCCTCCACACATACACGTTCTATAAATCCTTTTTAGCGGGAAAATTTTTAAAAAATGTCCCCACCTAGGAATCAACATTCAGTTTGTGAAAATACCGTGGGTGATGCACTCCACTAGCGTTATCAAAATGGATTTTACTGAGACTCTGTCGCTAGCACGTCCGGGAAGATTTTTACTCAAACGGCTGCTAGCGCGTTCACTGTCACATAGTCGATTCGCTTACTACATGTATATATTATCGATTAATCTTTCAATCGGTACATCTAAGTTTTAAAATAGTGCTTTCTTTTAAAAAAAAGGGGTTTTCTACTGACAACTTAGTAATTTTATTAAGAAATTTTTCTAACTATTTGAATTTAAATAAGTTTTCTTCGACAAAATAATTTTTAATGATGTAGCTCATAGCTTATTTCTCTGTATAAATAGTAAATTTAATTTAATGACTATTTCTCTCTATATATACAATGGCTATGAAGTTTTAAATCATTTATAAAGTCGGCTTATATTAATATACAATTCAATAACTGCGTAAAATATCAAGTATGTATGTATTTAATACGATTTATTACTATCCCAGTTCTCTCATAATAAATTATTCTTCTAAAAGCGGAACAAGCATATTACTCACCATTTTTATACATTTATAAATTTGAGGGAGAGTGGAATTTTTTTTTTGTTCAAAATTTCTCAATATTTCAAAAAGGTCTGTCTTGCTATTGTTGCATTACTCCTCATAAATATTTTCAAAGTACAAAAATATGAATGAAATACTGTTATACATAGAGTTTTCTGAGCATATACAGATATAAGAGAGGGTAACTTTTTCTTCTCAAATAATAAAAGATGATGGTTAATTATCTTTTCACTGTTCATGATAAGAAAAGGTTTAAAAAATGTCCGTATTTTACATTTCTTTTGATGTGTTGCAGTTACTAAAGTGATTCATTTTTTCGTAAGACGCACGTTTTCAGTTAAAACTAAATAATGTAGGTAGTTTTTAAATAAATTTTAACATCAGCTGGATATTCTGTTCAAGGGATTGTGAGTAGTTGAATCTTTTATTGAAACATCAATGTTTTGAAAGTAACCATTTACACACATATAACGATATTACAAAGCAATAATGATAGAAATTAAATTATATTTTTTGTCTCACTTTATGCATTTTTTCCTTTATCTGAAAAAATAAGGTAATTAAATCTTGATCTATTAACAAATTAAAAATACTAATGCTTTGAAACACGTTTTGTGATTTGGTTAGATTAAGCAATTCTTATTAACCAAATAGTTAAAGAGCAAATGTAATGGATAAAATACACCGTTTCAATTTATGGTTACATTTTAACAAAAACTAATGGGAAAAATGATTGGAAGAAAATTAAATTTTGATTAAATTTTTACAAGATATGTAAATTGTTCTGAATTTTAATTTTGATATATTTTGCTATTTTATAAAAAAATTAACCTTATCTACGGAACAATTTATTTTATTTTTTAATGCATGGAGTCAGACTTTTATAATGATCGAATAAGAATAAATGTTTCTAGTTATAAATATTTAACTGCAAATATATAAAATTCTGATGTTTTTTTTTCTTTCAAATTTTTCTTTTCCTTAAAATATACTGATCTGCACTTAAAAAAGAGCGGTCTAATAAAAATTTAAAAAAATATTAAAGAAAATGGAGATGAAACGAAAGATACTTCATTTTGAATTGTGTCCATATGTATCACCTTTATTTTTAAAGTCAAAATATTTTGCGAGTCTGATACTTTTAGTAGTGTATTCGGTTTTCTTTCTTTCAAATTTTTAAATTTATTTTTCAACAGACTTTGCAGACATTTTTAATAAAATATTACGTTTTAATTTAACAAAACAGTAACTAAATGAAGTTAATTTTAGTATACGTTATTCCTCTTTTCTTTATAAAAATGCGCTTGTAAAACGTTAATTCTAAATTTTAATCGTATGTGTTAGATATACAATTTTTAAAAAATTAAATTAGTCAAGAAAGAAAAATTTTATTTTTACTTTATTATTTTAATTTTATTCCGAATAATTATGATTTTGTTATAAATTTGAACACAAAAAGCATTTTCACCCGATTTTAAATTATTATCCAGGCTGTATTTTTGTTTTTAATAATCAGGCTTCATTTCGAACACAGACAATACACATGATAAATAAAAATAATGCAATAAAATATATTTTGGGTATGTAATTACTATTAAGGTAAAAAAAAGGTTGTATCAAAATATTTTAACATTTTGCAAGGAAAAAACACAATATAAATATAATTCTTGCTTAAAATTGCCAATTAATATACAATACTGTGTTTTCTGAATAGTGTTAAGTGGTCAACTTTTTATGGCTATCCTATCAATATATTTGAATCAATGTCAATTTACATTTCCCCCATATTTTCAAAAGCAAACCAGTTTTATTTCATTGTCTCAGGAACTTGACAATTTTTTTATACTAAGCGGCAGCACTGTGATGTGATTGCTCATTTGAATAACTATATTAGATATGTAATATTGGTACTATTAGATACTAATAGCTGTGCTCAATGCACTATATATTATTTTTCGTCTCTTTATTTCTTCCGTTTTTAGTACTATATTTAAGTGTAAATAAATGGTTCTGTGAACTGTAGGTTCTAGAAGAAAATTTAATTGTTAGTTTAGAATAAATATATTTAAAATGGTCCCATCTATATATATATATATATATATATATATATATATATATAAATTGAGAGAGAGAGTCTGTAATATAGAAGTTAAAAACCCAGTGGCTGAATGAGAGTGTATCACGCTTCCACGTCACCGGTCCGGGGTTCAAATACCAGGGGGGGGGCAAAATCGATATCCTTTCATCAATTTAGTTGGTCGATAAATGAGTGCCAAGGTTGCTTGAGAACTGAACGCTGGGGGTTTCTCGTCAGACTGATCACTTGACAGAAAAATCTGCAGATGCACCCCAGCGCTTAAGGTCACGTAAATTGGGATAGGCACAGTAGGTCTTGGCCCTCATGGGCTGTGGCGCCACTGAGTTTAGATCAATATAGAAATTAAATGCAGTTGAAACATTTTGATAAATTTTGAAAAAATATACTTCATTTGAAACAAAAGTTGAACTGAAATTAAAGTGGATGCAATTAAAGTTATAAATGACTAAAACATTATACCTATGTTTAGTGGATAAAATAAATCGTTAAAATATCAACAAAATTTTTAACTGAATTTGAAACCGGATACAATAGAAACTCAATAATTGCTAGAATACTCTGAAGAAAAGTAATATGGAAAGTAATCAAATATTCTCTAACATATTGTTTGTAATTTTTATATCAGCTGGCTAAAAGTGATGGCCGATTTTTAAATTAAGCAGGAATCAAATATGATTGATACAGAAATATTAATATAAATAACTTAATTTTTTCTTCACTAAAAAGTTTTGGAAAAAAAATAATATATATATTTTTATTATAAGATATAAATAATTCGATGCAAGCTTATGTTTAAAATATAATATAAATTCTATCATTACCTGAAAATAACCGTAGAAAATTGCAATTTAACAGAGGAAGTATTTTTTACTTCCTCTGTTAAATTGGAGTTATGAAGAGTATATGAAGAGTAATAGGATCTTAATAAATACAATGAGAAAATCATATATATTTGATTTTTATATTAAGTGCATTACAAAGTAGTGTATTTTACTTTTTTTCTTAAATTAAAAGTTAAAAACTTATTCTTTGATAGATGAATTAATTTTAAAAAAACTCCAAGCGTGAAGTTTTATTGCATTTTCATTTTTCATATGCTTTCTCTATATTTCGGAGTGATGAAATCACAAAAACAGTACGTAAGTAATAAAAATAAAAAGTGAGAAAGAAATCTCATTTTCTCGGAAAATCCATTATAGAATGAAATGGAAATAAGAACCATGAGGTACAAGTGTATGTACAGCAATCTGTTCCGAACAGACTTATCCTATAGGTACTTACCGCAGAACATTCTTGGGCACGTGGTTTGAAATATTGGTTTCAACGAATCCGTGTTCTCATTTCTACAGCCTGCCCTAGTGGGCGTCTCGCCAACACAATTTATACGATTTTGTCTTTCTTATGTATTCAGTCGTGACTGAAAGTGATATCGTTGAGGAAATCGAATGCGAAATGACACCGGTTTGTTCTTAGAATGGAAATGCACTATCCAATAGGGATGAGTAAGGATTGATAGAGTGATTCTTGCTTTTTGGCAGATAGTAATGTATATTGCATTAGAGCGAGATTTCAGCTTCTGAAATCTTAGATTTGAAATGTTAATATTTATTTAAAAATACATAGTTAGAATAATTCTCAGTTAGCAATATTTTTTCTAATCATTTTATATTTAAGGTATAATTGAAGTTTTCACGAACGTGGTAGATGTATCTTATAAGAATTTCATTTAGCATATATACTCCATCAAAATCGTACTTTATGAAATAAATTCCATATAAACCAGAATACTAATATTCCTTTTACAACTATTAAGTTTAGTACCTACTACAGTAAAAAACTATGAGAATTACAGAGTTTATTTAAAATTTTGAAACCATTCACCGATAATGATGTAAATATCTAAATTGATATTATCACTCATTAGGAATAAAAAAAATATGTATTATAAAAACGTTTGTTTTGCTTGAATTTTCAACATTTATAAGTTTTGTGTGGCTCGACATTTAATAGATAAGTTTTTGTCAATAGAAATTAAAATGTATCATTGAAGTTAACTAGTAAATAAAAATTGAACGAAAATCCACGTCTATATATATCACAGATTCCCAAACTGTTTGGGTATGTTTTTTGGTTTGGCGTAGACCCCCTACTTACTAATACTGCTTGTTTGCAAATTTATCAATTTAAATGTCTTTTAGACAGCTGGTATAGTGCTACTTACTTTAAAAGATTTAAATTTCTAACTGTAGTGAAGTATAGTGTTCAAAACTTAAGAAGCACATGTTAATTAATGAAAATAAAATTTAATTAATGCATAAAATAACTGAACAACAAACAAATTCGTTTAATGGGGGGGGGGAATGGATCTAATGTTTCAATAAAAAAATTTCCACATTTGGCATCAATCTTGTCAGATTTAACTCTAATCGATAAAAGTGTTCAATCTCTTTTTCTTTCTTTTTATTTCTGGAGTTTGGCAACCTTGCTGAAACTCTCATTAGGAAAAGCAATTAAAAACTTTCTCAAGATATTCCATTATTAGGGATAAATAATAGGAATATCTTTTTGAAGCCAAAAATGCTGATATCACAGTTTCTAAACTTTACTTCAATATCTTCACTAGAGTCTATTCCTATCAATTCCTGTCGTAATATGACATTCTTCTTTCGATGTGACCGTATGAATTCATTGAATACTGTGGTATCACTATAATCAAAGCATTCTTAAATCTAGTTTCAAAATCTGAATAAAGGGTTTTTAAATGTTAAACATAGGTTAAAATGTCATTTTCCGGGCAGATTCTCGGTGACAAATTGAAAAACTGGGACAATTTTCAACTTTAACATTTTTACTCCTTTAGCTTAATTCTGGCAAAAAACGCCGAAATTATGGTCGTTTTAATAATATTTATGCTGTTGCCAAGGAACTACAAATTAACCTCATTAAATTTAGAAAATATATTTGTGAAATAAGTATTTGATTGTTGATTAAATTTTCATTTAATATTAAAGTCATTATCTGATTAAATGAGAGCCATCATCGTAGACCCCCATTAATACTTCATAGACCCCCAATTTATTTTTTCACTGCTGTGGACCCCTTGAAGGTCGCCATAGACCCCTGGGGGTCCATATAGACCACTTTGGGAATCATTGATATATATGATCAATAAACGAAGTAAAATATCCCTCTTTGAAGGAACTAAACATTTTACTCAATTCTGAAAAAAATATATATTGATTTTAACGCGTGCATTTCTTTTACATATACCTTCATTTCTTTTATGAAATCGGATTTATCCGTAAGTGAAAAAAAAATCAATATAATTTGTAAACATGTGTTGAACTTTATATTTGAGAAACATTGTTACTGCTTAAAATTGAAATGCAGCACATTCTACAGATTTTTACGGATTGATAGGATGTTTCCATTTTTTTAATATTTCTCAATAGTTCCCATTTATTTACGTACACTATACCCTAGAAAGGGGACCAAAAATATTTTTAAAAAAAGAAACGAGCCTTACAGTAGTCGCATACGATGTGTAACATCTGACATGTTACCGTGGTAAATTTGCATTAGCAACTTAAATCCTGAAAAAAATTAATCGAGTATAATTGGAAATAATTTTCTATGGAATGATTATATCTTTAATGAAAATTTTATTTAATTAACACAAGGAGTAATGCAATTTTTTATCAAAAACAATTATTCTTGTTCAATTGGGGGAAGAGTGGTAATATGATAATTTATGATAAAGTATGACACATATACTTGTGTTTTCAAAGTATTTAAAAACCGTTGAAAAATAGCGTCAATGACAGTACCTCTGTTAGTTGTCGAAAAATTTCGATTTGTGTTCATTTTGAGCTTGAGTTCATCATTCAAAAAAGCTATGAGTGGCTCGGCTTCTAGCAAACTGAAGTAAACTTTAAAATCCCCACTCAAAATCATGGGAAGCGAGTGATAGTTTTTTTTTTAAAGAGCAGAACTACCTTCGGTAAATGGTAAAAGTAAAAAATGCAGGAAATCTTTAATTTTTGAACCGTTTGATTCGGAGAAATATATACGACCACCGAAATCACAGTTTGTCCATTTTCAAATAAGCATTTTGCCGCACATATGTCCCCAATATCTTGACTAATAATACCCAGTCCACTTGTTTGACGATAAGTAATATCCATATGTCGAGCCACAACATGCGAGTTGTTCTGTTTACGATAGATCGCAATACCAGCGGCTCTGTGGCCCAGTCGTTTAAATTGTACGCAGCAATCGAAGTCAGGTATCGAAACACGTTCGTCATTGTCTAACTACGTCTCTGTCTAAAGGACTTAGCTTCTTCTCTGATCCTAAGGTGAGAAAACAAAAGCAAAGATCCCACGGCCTAGACCTCAGTGGGTGGGGGATGGGGCTGAGCCCCACCCGAATGAAGGAGAAAAAACAGAACTTCACTGAATAGCGCGCGCTTCCCCAACTTACTGTTACGCATTTCGGTCCCTTTTCACGAAATCACTCCCACAAATCTCCAGCAATTGAGAGGAAACATGTTACACATCAAAAATCCTCTCAGAGAACATAATGTTATAAAAACTGAAACAAACATATACATGATTTCTCATATTTCTCATTAATACTCTTCTTCGAAAATATTGTAACACCCAAAGAAAATTAAAAATGGCAGCAGACGCTAATTAGGGTGTTTCATAAGAATTTATTATTCTTCAGATCACTGAGCAATATCAAAATAAAAAGTGTTCTTTGAACTGCTTAGTCATATTAAAAGCAAAGCAGCCGTTTGAAGCCAGTTCATGGTTCTTTGAGTAAAATTTCCGTAAGTAATATAACACACTCCAATAAGAATAGATGCCACCAAATGAGAATATTAAGGATTGTTTAACCGAAATCCAATAGTTGACTTTCGGTAAAGGGATATCTAATGTTTCCTAGTATCGAGGTGTAATGTAATGATAGTGATGCAAGTACTGCAGCAATCGGTTCAAAATAATTCTGTGGATTAAACCCTGACAGTGGAAAGTTACATTAACACGGGATAATAAACATCTTATTGGTTTTATAGTAACTGCTGTAAGAGTTTTATCGAAGACGTTGATAGCACATTCCAGTACTGCCTCTGGTGTGTCATTGTCTTCAGTGTCTAAGATCTACAGTGCCATTGAATGCACTGTCATGCGAGAGTTCATTTGCCCAGGATTTCTTTCACTCAAAAGCGTCTATATATATGTGGCTTCAGTGATACTAATATACGGATCGAAAATAAATCTTTTCTAATTAATTGTTCTTTTGATTGGGATAAAAGTTGTTACCTACTTCCATCTTACACACTATATTGATGAACTTCTCGCATTTGAGTCTATTTTTAGCCGTTGGACGGACTCAAAATTTGCTAGTTTTGCTGCGTCATTGATTATGAATCATCTTTGCTTAGCATTGTGGGAAATCACAATAACAAGTTGGAAATTAAAGTTTTTTACCCTTTAATCAGAGCATTCGTATTTGAAGTAATTTAGTAAATTACTAATAGTAAAAATATATATACATTATGGTTTCAAAGGCATTAAGTGTAAATTACGCAAATTTAAAGATGCTAATGTATTGCGAATTACGAAAAATTTAGTATCAAATTTCAGTTTTATTTGCGGTGAGTGTAATCGCTTATGGATGATCTCAATTCTTAAAAAATAATGACAACCATAACAGCAGCCACTTCATAAAAAATTTCTGAAGCTCGTAATCCTACTCTTCCATCAATCCATTTTAAGATCTATATTTAAAACGGCATGCTCACCCATATAGTATTAGAAATATAGAGCTTTTATTTTAGCACAAATGATCAGCTTCTTCCATAGCCTAAATATTCCCTAAATATGTCACTTATTGAATATATTAAGGATTTCGTCAACTTTTTATATGACTTATGGTGCTCGTTCCATAACTGATATTATAATAGTAAAGAGTAAGCTCAAATAGAAGCGATTTGCATTGTTGTTTTATTTTAAATTCAAAAATGCATCTAATCAAATATGATTTAGTAGAAAATTATTTATTGCGGCTCGTGTTGTTTGCATCAAATACATCTTTTCGTAGAGTGATTTTATCGTTATGTTTTCGAAATTTAACAACGTATTCATGCCCAAAGAAGTTATTGGTAGAGATAAACTTTATTTACTGTATTATATAGTATTGTTCATGTCTATGCAGATCTAAATTACTTATAAATATTAATTAAATATAAATATCTTAAAACTAGTGTTATTAATTCGAAACAAATTAGAAAATATAATATTAAAACTATTTCCATCATAAGGGGATTTTTTGTATAAGAGTTTTATTACAATCTATTCTTATCGATAGCATTCAGTTTCTCTTAAATTTACACTGTTTTCTCCTTACATATTTTCTTGGGTTTTTTTTCTAGGAATTATTGAATTTATGATTTGATTAGGTACTTAAAATAAATATTTTATCTATTTAATTTGTGTTGATCGACTTAAAACGATTTCAAAGCAATGTAAAAATATATTAATGATAAACTGAATTCTTATATGCAGTTTTAAGAAAGGTGTTAAATTAGTTAAATAGTAAACTGGACATTTAAAAAGGTGTTGAATCTAAATATTTACATTTTAATCGGTATTTTTTAAGCATGGGAAAAAAAGTGGAAAATATTCATTGCACTGTTTTACTATAATGTAGAAAGACTTTTTGACGTACTCGAAAAACTGTGATATATATTTAATCTGTAACTATTAATAGTAATAATACACGATCCAGTAACTGCGTTTATGGAGCAATGCACATTACTTCATGGTATGGAAATCGCTAGCAGTGAAATTGGCTGCTTCTTAGTTAAACAACCTAAATCTTTTGTGTTTTATTTCGACATATGAAGTGAGTTGTCTTTAGACATAGAATTATTTAATAAAATATGTATTCAGTACTTGTCCTCAATTCGAATGTGCTGCCATCCAGTGTTCGAAGTGAAGACCGTTAATTCGATCGGAGTCATAAAGCTAAGCGTATTTGTTATCTGTAAGTTAAAAGCCAAGCACACGCTTCCTATTTAAACAAATAAGGGATTGCCTTTTTATTTATCTATTTAATCTAAGAGGAATAAAAAAATAGGAAAGTGACGGGAATTGTATTGGTGGATATGTTCTTGTCTTTTAAGTATTATAGAACATTTAAAGCTAAGAAAACATAATATTTACTGAGTAGAATGAAGAATTTTGCATATTATTCATACTTTTTGTAAATTTACATTCATTTGATTTTGAATTAAGTTTGATTTATTTTAAGCTAAATAATATATATATAATGAAAAAAAATAAACTTGTATACAAATGTTTTGAAAAATACATAATGAATATAATGTTTTGTTTTATAATTACACATTTGACGCATTAATAACAATGTTACAAAGAAAATCATAGATATGTTTATAAACTGAGACTTAACATTTTTCTACAACTATTGTAAGACACTTATAAAATACTTTAAGAAGCAGAAACAACAAAAATCTCCGATAAAAAGAGCTTATCTCTTTGTATAAAGTTAATTTAAATCTGAATTTATAAAAATATCAGTCAATTGTGTATAAATCAGAAGCTTAAATATGTATTATTTTTTTTGACTGTGCATTAATTTCCTACGCGGTAACTAAAAAATCTTATAAAAAAGAAAACTACAGCTAAATTGGACATGGAAAGTTCTGTCCGATAGAACTGTTTAAAGAAAAAAATATTGCTACTGACTGAGAATAAGTTAGGCTTAGTTTGCCTGGATTGAAAAAGCTACCACTAGTTTAACTTGAGGCAAAAAATAGAAGAAATAGGGAAATGAAAGACAGTTTCGTTATGGTGAGTCACTTTCTTACATATAAGAAAATCCAATTTATGTGCAGTTGATATGAAAATAAAGACATGAATTTATAAGTGGATGTTATACAGAAATCCAATTCCCATTCGGGACACTTTTTGTAGCTACTCAATAGAATGCCTAAATAGATAATCATTGCAATATATAAACAAATGATTTGTTTAAATGCCAAAAGATCGCTTTTATATCTTCGCTTAACATCGCTTAGAGCTCAGAACATAGAAAATCAGTGGTTTTCATTTGCCACACTCGCCATGTATATGGAAAGTGCAAAATATATCAGTCACTATTTAAATTGAAAGTAGTCAGTTACTATGTAGTAAACAGACAATGTTATGTTACCGTTTTTTGAAAAATAAGATTAATTGCACGCCAAATCGTATGTTTTGAAGTAATCCAAAAAAAATGGTGAAACAACATACAATAATAAATTTGTAAAAATATACTTTTACGGCTTGTAGTCTTATAATTTTATAACAAATATTTTTGGCATTATTTTCCACATTATGGGTATTTTTTCCCAAAGTAATTTTGTTCATATGAGTTGCTACATTAAACTAAACAATTATTGTTTTGATATTAAGGGCCTTTGGTGTCTGAATGAAAAGTATTTCATTATATTCCTGATTATCACATACCTTGAAGTTTAAAATTTTATAACAAGTATTTCTAACTCTCTCTCCGCATAATGTAAAGCAAAACCTACTATGACAACTCCGCTTAAAAATATGCTTGTACATTTCTTTTAAAGTTCATTTACGTAAGTATCTTTATATTTGCTATATTTTTGCAAAACTAAGTGATAACATAACTTTGAAATAAGAACTTTGCAGAGCAATAAGTAAATCTGACTTCAGCTTTCGGAGAGGAGCAGCGATAAGTGGATTAATACAGATTCAAAAGTTATTTAAAGCATATCTGAAATTATTTGCTATCATATGCATATATAATTTTAAATTGAATCTCAAATGTGTTTTTATATAATTTCAAATAAATAATATTTCAATTATCATGAGTTAATCTATACATTTTATGTTTAAAACGTGTGTCATTTAAATTTTAAGCCTGTTTAAAAATATTTTATATATTTATTAGTAAAATTATTTTTATAATTTCCATATCTGCTCAAAAGAATTTGATAAATTTGTAAAACACTAAAGGAATAAAAAATAGATTTCAAATATATATAAGCCCCTATGTTTCATTTACAATTCATAAAGAAATAAAAGGGAATAGATTATTCGAAAGATAGCATTTCTCTTCTACGGATCATGCCATTCTATAAAACATTATTTTCTTGAAATATTACCTATAAAATTGAAAAACGCTATTATTTTTAAAATAACTTTTAGAAAATGTTAAGAGAGTTATTCGAAACTCAGGAAAAAACAGACCCAGAAAATATATTTTCTACACAAACGGGGATAAATCCGGCTATCTTGAAACGGAATACAAAAAGCTTATTTATCAAAACCTTTGAAATCTAGCACACGTTGTCAAATCTAAATAACTCTCCTATTCGCATTCGTAAAATCTCAAAGCTTAAATTCAGAAAGAGGGGGAATAAAAAGATAAAAAAAAAACGTTTGTGGGAAATGGAGACTATGTTCTCAACATATGCTGATTTAAAAAAAAGAAAATGAAAAACAACTTCTTCAAAAATGATTACAGAAGTTTCTACCGTTTTTATACTTTTGGATCTGTTGAACAATTTTTGATCAATTACTTTATTCAGAATATTTACTCAAACTTTTCGTTGAAAATGAGTAAGTTATTTTCAATACACGCTGCTCTTAAAAACCACATAAATTTAATTATTTTAAAAATGCTAATCACTGGTGATTATTTCTTAAACATTTTATTCTTGTTTAGTTTTTATAAATCACTCTATTTAAAAAAAAGAAAATAAAAAATATTAAGTAACACGATTGTTTTTTCAGTGCCCGTTTCATGATATAAAATTAATTCATAAATATTATACAGATGAAAGAAATACTTTCATTATTGAAATTACAGACTGTAAAACACGCATTTCCTGTTTGGCGTTCTATTCGTAATGCAATTTAGAATATACGCTGTTTTTTTCCTCCTTTTTGTACATACGGGAAAAAAGTGTATAGATATTATGATTCCATAACAGAGTTCCGAGAATGAAAACGTGATAACATTTCCAATTCTTTTAACTCTCTTGAAACGTAAACTCATGGTAGTTCACACTTGTTTTTTACTGTTCTGTCATAAACTTGTCCGGTTGTCGAAATGTTTTGTATATTAAAAAAAAAAGTGCAATTTTGAGAAAAAAATTAAAAGAGAGAAATAAATTCTCATTTTGTTTTTAAGGTTCAAATGTTATAATATAAAATATAAAATTTGATGAATTGAAATAGTTTTATGATGAATAAAGGAAATATATTTAGAAATGATGAAAATCATAAATTAGAAATTTTAACTAAGTAACATTTTACAGAAAGTTACACGTTTTCAAATCAATGTTACATGGTCCTAGTTGACGGTTTTGTTACACTATATGTAACGTTAGCAATTATTGAACATTAAAGTTAATACAAGTAATAACATATAAATAATAAGAAAGAATTAAATTTAAAATAAAAAATATTACACTTTCAAACTATTTGTGAAGACAGAAAATGCGTTATTTAATTCAACGCAATTCATATTTTCCTTAAATAACCTGGAATTTTCACTATTAAATTATTGTGTATGTTCACAGTTAATCGGAACATTTACAGCTATCGATTTTGAAAAGATTTGTAAGCCTCAGATGCGCTAACCTCCTTAATATTCAGAAGATAAATTAGTACGCCAACATTTATAGGTAACATAATTTCTTTAAAATATTCAAGAAAATATTGATGAAAGTAAGAAATTATTTTTAAAGACAGTCCGTAAAACGTGGTAAAATTTAAAATATTCAGTAGTTAAAGTTCACAAATCTCTAATGTGAATGGGGATTTTTTATGTAAATCAAATTCTGCAAAAAGTAAAAATAAAATATTTATGCGTATAAAGCTATAAACATTTTTACGTTTATCACATATGGAGGGCCAGATATATTTTAAAGATTTTTTTCTTATTCCATTATTAATAAAACAACTCCTTTTTACTCCATAAAGAAGCATATACTTTTATGATGCTGTAGATCAGTAACAAACAAAAACGCACTAGTTAGTAAAGTTTGTGCCTCACCCCTGACGTTTTTAATGGAGGCAATAGTCACATGAAAACACGTGCAAGATTCCTTTTGTTGTTGCTACAGTTGCTGTATGGCATTGACAACATTCTCCAATTGGATTGTGTCCCACCTCCACAATGACTGCATGTGAGATTACCTCGATGAGCATGCCCCTCACCAATGGGCTGGAAGGGCCTCAGGCTACAATATGCCATTCATCCGATGGCACACAATAGTCTTTAGTTTCCCATCTTGTTGTTTCTTCTTGTGGGGGTACATAACGGACAAGGTATTCCTCCCTCCCCTTTCTGTTGGTTTATCGGTGTTGAAATAGCGTATCAATCTGTTATTGATAGACTTGCTTCAGAACTTAACAAGGGCATTGGTGGGTATAGATTACCGGCTTGATGTGCCTCGTGTGACTAAGGGCTCACACATAGAACAATTGGGATTGTCTGTAACAAAACCTTAACTCTACACAATTGTATTACAGGTAACATGTAACATCTTGCTTTGCTATTCAATTAGAGGGCATTGAAACTGTATACTTCTTTCTGAATCCCCTTGTACAATGACCTTTATAATTTTGATTATACTGATGGACAAAAAATACAAACTTTTATCTTGGTTAAAAAAATAATCAACAACTTGAGGCACTTTTCGAACATATGAATCATACGTTCGTCTATCATGTATTGGTGGTGATGGCCAGCAAATGAAATATAATGAAGAAAAAAAAGTTTTCGTTATTTAACTTGTCTTGTATTTCCACTGTTCGATATTGATAGACAGATTCGATATTGATTATGATTTGACTGATATATAGCATTGTTCCAGAAAAATCACAACAAAAAATGTTTCAAAACATTTTTTCTTCCTATATCTCGTCTTCGAAATTTCTAGGGAGAAAATAAGTCAAAAGTATTTTGAAATTCATTAAACTTTAGATTTGTTGTTTTTAACTTTAGATTTGAGAGAGAGAGAGAGAGATGTCGATTAAAATATCAGTAGTAAATGCATTTTTATTGAGTAACCTGAAAGTAAATTATACTCTTACATTTTTATGAATTCGATATAATCTGTTAATAACAGTCATTGTAATATCGACCAAGGTTTTTTTTAACATCGTATTCCATAAATATACAAAGATTTTTGCCGACAGCTGTAATGTATTTCAACCGCTATTTAATAACAGGGATACCGATTGAACTTCTTCGAAATTTTAAAAACGATCAAGTGAGGACTTAGGTCTCTAAATATAAATTCAATGTGTACTAGTCTTTCTACACAATGGGTTTTTAGAATGAAAATGAAAAAAAATCGTAAAAAAGATATTAAAAACAATTCTATAGTTGATTAAAATTTGACTGCATCATACTTGAACACCCGGCATTCCTAGCGTGAAAAAAACGAACGGAATTCCACGTGCAGGGTATCTCATACCCAAAGGGTGTTTACATTCTGTTTCTGCCATAACATTTGCATACAAAGGACGAAAAGTAGGAAATACAATATGTTTATTACACTTTTCACACTTAAATTATGTTTTTCTGTTCTTTTTATGCGATGTTTTCACTGTGTCTTTTTTTTTTTCCATTTCATAGAAACGTTGCTTCCTGGTTTCTACATTCTATACATTCTTCTGTAAATTGAAATCCAAAACTCTTCAGAAATCAGCGTCTGGTTTGATGTTTACCAGGTGGTTTCTGCGCACTTAACAAAATAATTTGCGCATTTATTGTCGCAACGTTCAACAACACAAAAACAAAATTGCCATAGGCTAACGATTTCATTTTCTAGCCATTGAATATGGCGTGGTCATTTTTAAGGACGATAATTGTTCCCTCAGTTAAATTATCTGAATCGATTTCAGTACAGGATACATACTTGCTATTATAACCTTCATCACTCGATTATACCTCATCATCCCCGCAATGAGACATGTTTCATCCGAAAATAGTGTGTGTTGTACTATATCTATTAAGTACTGTACCTATTAAATAACAAAAATATCACATTTCTGTACCATAACTAGAATAATGTGGCATAACATAAGAATTATTTTAAAGCGTGCTCATACATTTAGATCTGTAACGGCAATTCATGCGAGCGTATGGCATATCCGAAGAGGCGATATCCAAAAAATATATATTTAGAGTTCTTGTACAAGCTATATATAAGGCCTCTCAAAGGATGTAAACTTAAAGATAGTTACGCGAGAAACTTTTAATTATCCAAAAATGGTTTAGATAGAGTCTTGAAAAAAGTTACACAGTGGGTATGACATAGCCAGTGCGAGAAGTGCCGGTTTATCTAATATCGAGCTGTGAGCTGATATAAAACTATTATTATCGACACATTAAAAATTATTTAATATGCAAGCATGTAGTATTTTTGAAAAGGTTTTGAATATTAAAATTTCCTTGTTAGACACATCAGCATTTTTTTCCTTAAAAGTAAAGCGCTACAAACGGGAACAGTGAAGAAATGTTTTGCTATAGTAAGCTTTGAAAGTTTGAATAGAATGTTAAGATATATAAATAGAATGTATAGTTGTGATGAATTACCAGAAAATATATCATCAAGAGTTCAAAATCCCCCGGATACGCAGCTAATTGTAATATTAAAGAACTTTAACACGACAGAAATATCTTAAAGTGTACATTCTATTACTATGTTCCTCTTCATTTCACCCGAGATATTTGAGGCTCATAATATTTGAAATATAACACATCTTTTAGTACTATGAAAAAGTATTATAAATATAGAAGCAAATTTCAAAAATATTTACACAGTTTAGTTCTAAACCATCAACAAAGACAGATTTGCCAAACAACTGATTTTAGTAGTAGACAATTATTAATTATTAGGCAATTATAATTATATATATATATTTCTTTTTTTACAAATACACTCTAAATTATACAAGTGTTTCGCAATAATTTTTATTTTAATAAGAAATTGAGAAAAATTCACATAAATATAGTTTAAAAACTAAATTATAAATTATAAATTTTTCTGGATTTAACATCAAAAATAAACAGAAGTATCATTGTTTAAATCAAAGTATATAAAAATAATTTCGAAAAGAATTATTACAAGTTACAGATAATTACTTTCCATTTGAAAGATTTTCTAAGAGAAACATTTGTTTGTGACAAATATTTAATTTTGCATCATTTTCAGAAAAAGAAATATCCACCAAAATAGACAGGGAACTTTACATATGTCTGTTTTTTGAGCACACAGCGCTTTCTTACATTTTTTAAAATTTGTTTTTACCCATAAGCGTAAAGAATATAATCTTATAAAATTATTAAATTGTGCTATTAAGTAATAAATTCAAATGTTAGGCTCAAACATCTACATTAAAGAAGAATTTTTGACTTCTGAGTTACAATTTTTTGCATACTAACATAAATGACTTATAACGTTCATATCTTGAGCTTATGTCGAAACCTCAATTTTGGAATGTCACAAAGAAACATATTCATGTTTAAAAGAAGATAAAAAGACAAAGAGGGAAAAACGTATTCTTATTTTCCTTGTCTAGTAATATATTCAAACGCAGTATGATCTCTTTATATGTAGAACACAAGTTATTTCCTTTTTCTTTCAGCATAATATTGCGATTTTGAGGTATATTTGAATACCTTCGCTGATACAAAATATGAGTCCATATAAAAAGAAAGCATCATTCGGAAAAACCATGAGTGATGCTGTTGTTCTGATCGTGAGCTCTTTCCATATCGAAATGGTGCCTTTGATGGAGGACAGCATGAACAATGCATGCCTTCTGTGTTCTTACTTTGAAATGTAAAAGGACGGTTTTCAAAGAACATTGCATAACTCTAGTTCTTAATATGAATTATATTTTTAAGAATAATGCTACCTTAAGTTGGCTCTGTACGTTTCTTTAAATGGAACTATGAAAAATAGCAATATAATATTAATTAATTATTGCATTTTTGTTAAATACATTGTTTTAAAACCAAATATTTTACCATTAAATATTTTATTAAATTTAAAGTAAGTGGGTATTCCTTTAAAATTCAACTAAGTGAATATTCATTTAATGTTAAAGTAAGTGGGTATTCCTCTAAAATTCACCTCAGTGGATACTCCTTTAAAATTCAAATCAGTGGATTTTCATTTAAAATTTAACTAAGTGGGTATTCATTTAATATTCAACAAAGTTATTATTTCCATCTATTTAATCTAGAACGTAATTTGGACATTTTTGTAATATAGAAATTATAAAAAAAATTATTAATTGTAATGTGCTTAACCTAATGATATATTTTTTACTACAGAAACGACATATCTGTTTAGTAACAAATAGATGTTTTTCTAAAACTGGATAGCTAAAATTGCCCATAATCGTTTCCAATTTTCCATGCAATTGCTTTATTATAATAACAAATGATATAATTTAAAAGAACAATTATTAAATTTTTTTACTATATTTTATTTATTTTATCTTTGTATTATTTTTTTATTTAGATTAAAAACAAATATTTAATTAAAAATTTACTTTGGAAAAATAATTTTAAATAATTAAGAAATATGTCAGAACACAAAATCATAAATATTGGAAATAATTGCTAGGAAATTATTAAGATTATTCTCATCATATTTGGGAAGTGGATTCGGATGTTAAAAGAAGATGAATTTTGAGTTGTGTCACGGGCGCACATTTTTAAGACTATTTGTCACCAAGATTTAGACGTAATCCATGCTAATAGTCGGAAGAACATCTTTGATCCTCTACCAAGTGGCCTTGAAATATTATTTTTTAAATCTTCACCATATCCCTATAATTAATCCGTAAGCAATTTAATGCAATTTTTTTAAAAACATTGAACAAAAATTTTTGAATTACACTAAAATGAAGTTGAAGGCTACTAAAGTTTAATGTATAGTTATATTTATACTTTCAAAAAATATATGTGTGCTTTTTGAATTAAGGATGAAAAATGTAATTTATATCTATTACACAGTTACATTAACTATAAACTCTAATTAAGTAAAACAAGAAATAAAATTTAAAGAAATACAAATTTCAGTTGTTTTGTTTTAAAAGAAAATTCTGCATTTGAATATAGAAATAATACAAGAAGTAAAAATTTACTCTCTTATCTATAAAACTAAATTTACGATTTTGAAACGGTATGTTTCATTGGATCCGAATTCCTATGAAAGTAAATATATATTAACTGAAATTTATAAGGAGTTGTTATTCAGATAAAATGTCTAATATATTTTGATATATTTGCTTAATACCCTTTTCGAGTCTTGTATTTACGGATTAATTTTCTTATGAAATATGCATTCCTTTCCAGATACTTACAATTGAGTGAAGGGAATACCTAATTCAAAGCTTCGTTACAGATAGGGAAGTAATATGTATTAAAGTTTGATCCCACAGAATTCAAATTCTGTTGACCGGCTTATGTCGAAAAGATTTGGTGTTATATTTACTCAGAAATGCTTCAGCAGTTACAATCCATGAATTTCATACCTTTGTAAATGTGAAAAGTACATTGTTTAGACACTCGGCAATAACTTTGCTCTGAATCATAAATCACATTGTTGGTACCAAGATGAAATATATTTCCCAAGCTATTATTTAATATGTCCATTCACTTAAAATTTCTACTATTTGGGTTGGAAAATTATTATCTTTGTTTGATTACTTAAAATTTAATGTCAACAATATAGTTATTTTTAATTTGGAAAATTGTTCATTTTTAAAAAATTCTAATTATTTAATTACAAAGAAGGTAATATAGTCACTTTTATAAATTCTATTACATGCAGCAGACTGTAGATTTTATTCATATTACATTTTCTAATGAGAATTTATTTACACACATTTTACATTTTTTATTAGTAAAAGAAATCATTTTAAGGCAATTTTTCTTCATTAAAACTAGCAATAAATGGAGTATCACAGTATTTCAATGTTGCAGAACATAATTAAAATTTTAAATTTCTCTTCAAACAAATAATCTGAAAAGAAAACTTAGGCAGTAAAATTTGATTGTATTTTTGTATTTGAAATGAAATCGAAACTTATAAAAATAATGGCGTCACTTAATATCTTTCTTTTTATGTATTTTTGAAATTGCACTTTTTAATGTCTATATTTTAATACATTAAATGTATTAAACTAATTAACATCATTATTTATTTTATGAATAAAGTTCTGTATAAGAATCATAATAATTATTACTTGAAAAATACTCATTTAAAAATAATTATTAATTTTATAAAAAGATTTATATTAATTATTATTATTATAAATCTAATTTAGAAAAAATATAAAATCTCAGAAACGAATTATTAATGAACCCGAAGGAATATTTAGCTGACAGAATCAGTACAGATTCAAGCCGACTGGAAACCAGTAGTAATATACTGAAGATGCTACCGTGTACTTGTTTTAGTTTAAAAATCCTTTTTAGTCATTATTATACAGGAAAATTGGAATTAATTGAAAATATTCTTTAATACTGTCAGACTAACAACAATTTATTGTTACTATTCCACTTATTTGACTTCAATCGGTTCGTATTTTAATAATTACTCGCATTAATATACCACATTTACTTTGTAAGAAGGCCCTAGTAAAGCTTCTTATAACTTCAAAGGAAACCTCCAGTTAGTTTCAAGTTGAAAACCTCATACCTCATCTAATTTAATATATTTTATCGGGAATCAAACCTTGTGCAAAATATTGCTTAAGCTATTCATAATTTTGTTGATGTTATACTGAAGACCATCTGGAAATTTAGCTAACGAAATCTTATTCATGAATACTTTACTTTTGCTGACAAATAAATTTAGAATTACTTTAATTTCTTTATATATGATTTTGTTTTCTATACGAGTGATAAGGTGTGAGTTTCATCGATATTAGTGATTGTTAAATTCTGCGTGTATAAGTTATTAGAAAAAAAATCTAAATTATTCTAATATACATACTTAAAATAATTTTTAAATTCAATATACTAGTATTTATATATATCTTCTATAAGATTATAATTGAAAAAAACATAATCGTTATCCTTTATAACACATGCATTTGTTTAAAAAACAGCTACTACAATATTCTAAATTAGAAATAGTACCTACCTACAATAGTTATTTACTAAACTGAAATGTTTTTGTAAATTCAGCTAGAATATTTCAAATCTTTAAATCTGGAATGATAATGTGTATGTGATCCACATTAAATGATTAATGAAAAAAATTATAATAATGCCTTATTTTATAATTTTAAAATATAATATTCACATTTATCTGTTCACATGAGTGGAAAAAAAATTATTTTTATATATGTAAAAAAATATTTGATCTATTTATTGTTCTATTAATATTGAAATTTCCTGTATAGTTCAAAGTTATTTCGATACTCAGAATTGGAAAATATATACTTGACAGTGGCATATTCCTGTCTCAAAAAAAATGGAGAATGAAGCATATTACCATAATGAGATTTATACTGATACGTCCCACTCTTACGGAATAAACTAAGAATTCTAAAATTTATATTATGAGTAGAAAATTACGTAAACTATCATACAGAAGAGAGAAACTTTAAACAAAATTTATTCCGTCTCAACAAATCTAAGTATTACAACTTTTATCCCTGCGGTAAAAACTTGCTTTCATTATTTGTGTTTGAATAAATGTGTTCTTTTCCCAGCAAAACTGTAATTTGATACAGGATTCTGTACTTGCAATATTGAAATTCAATTTTGTATTTCACGATCACCTTCATAATTAAATCTGAAATAAACTCTTCGTGAATGTATATTTGAAAATTTTATTCAATAACATATTTAAATTATTAATATATTTTTGCATTCGAATACATATATACAAACACAAATATATGTGGCTTCTAAAAAAAATTTTAAATTTTATACAGTCGAAAGGAATAGCGGCAAACAATTCGTTCTCTCGGGTACATCATTCAATATTCATTTCGAAATTCACTTCTTGAAAGGGGAAAAAACTCTGTTTTTGTCATTTCTGTTGGAGTAAAAAAAGTTTTTTTCCAGTATTCTACAACGTGCCAGCAACTTCTTAGATCCCAAGAGGGATTTAGCTATTCGTGTGAAATTTCGTCACCCGGAGAGAATAACGTTCTGTGCCTGAAATACCAATTATTCTATCCCCATCACCAATGCGCTTGCAAATACGTGTTTAGGGTTGTGAACAGCTTACGCATCTATTTATATTCTCGTTTTCCAGCATAAGAAGTTGTTTTTAGCTTTGTGAGTCCGCTTGCACTCAAAATAGCGCCGTTTTTCATACCTTAAATGGCCAGGTAGAGATGCTTAGGCCTTTATTGTGATGATTTGAATGCTTAGAAATCGTATTTGTGCTCTTCTTCTAATGCTGTGCGCCACTTATCTGAAATCTCCAGGCCACCGTATTGAAAAATATTAGTCTAGAGTATTTGCCTTTAATATAAAGAAAAGCATAGTTCTCTGGCTATAAACATTATGTTCGTGATTGGAATGTCTAAAGAGCTTACTTTGTATGCATGGTATGACATTCAAAGAATATTATTTTAGGAAACAGAAATTTTTATATCCTTATACAAAACAATAAAAGAAAATTCAGCTATTCTTATGCATAAACGTACTGAAACTATTTAGAATACTTTATAAATATATTGTGCGTTCAAGATTAATTGGTAAGCATTTTTGTATGTTCGAAATCTCCCATGTGGTTATTTTATGGGTTGGGGCAATTTTTAACGTAAAAAAAGCAAAAAAAAAAGAATTTTTTTATTGTTTTAAATGAGTATTTTATAATAGAGAGTATTATGGTTAGAAATTTTAGGGAAATATAATATCACGGCAAATATACTTCAAAAAATATGCAGCGTGAAATATTGTTAGGATTTTTGCTGTTTAAGGTGTGGAAGTTCGCTTTCAATTGTACTAAGTTGTTTATAAACTTGTAATAAATTCCTCTTTTCTGATTATTTGAGCATATTTGTTTTCGTTTAATGCAAATCCAGATCACGTGCACTACATGCTGTATTTTTAATATCCTGACACATAAATTTTTAATAAACTTAAAGTTACGTGATTGAGTAAATTAGTAATCAGAACAACTGCAAAAACTTAAATATAACAAGCATTTTGTTTTGTTTTGCTTTAAGTAATTTCAATAAACATCTTAAGTTCCATATCAATAAAGAAAAACTTTTAAATGATTTGATTCCTTGGAATAATATGCTAATCTTGAAATAAAGAAGAATTGGCTCTTAACGGTTATTACTAAAGTTTTCCATTTAACTTCATTCTATATTTTTGAAAAGAAGATTCCTTCACATATGTTGTCATTCTATTATTTTTTTTTCACATGACGAATTAACTGTCAATTTTATCAGTATAATTAATACACATATTTTTTACTTGATTTCCATGAGTGAATTCTTTATTAACCATGTAAACTGTATTAACCATAATATAACTATTAAGCGTGATATAATTTGCTTCATTGCTTCTATTATTTTAGATGATTTTGTAAAATAACAATGCTGGATTTAAAAAAATATGTCCTGATTTTATAGGTATAATGAAAATATATTTTTCCTTGTTAAAAATAAGAGTAAAATATATTGTATATAAATATATATATATATATATATATATATATATAAGTATACGTCTGCCTACATACACACACTCTATGAATAAAAAGTGATGCATCGAGGAGTCTTCCAATATACAATAGAAGTAAAATGCGAATGGATAGTTTTAAAACAAAATGCTAACAAAAGCATATTTTTTTGAAAATTTTATTAAAAAAAGTTCTGGATTAAGTTGCGAAAAAACTCAATAATAGTTAATTGGTTCTTTCTGATCCCAATCTAAGATGTGATTTTATTGGGCATTTACTGACAGAAATGGCATAAGTCCTTTTGCAGGATTGCTTGCCAAATACATTCCAACCAGCAAGTTAGATGATTTACATCCAGTGCTTACGTCAGATGCTCATCAGAGCAAAAGGTGCAAGAAAATGATGAGATATTGGAGGTTGAATCGGTGAGGCTGTTGTAGGAGAACACGAATACAAGTTGTAAAATCTGCATGTCACACATGTCCGAGCATTATTCCATGAAAATATAAGTCGAGGTCACCGTAAAAGGAAGAACAATTCTATTAGGCATATAATCACATTTTCGTACTGCCTTGCTATAAAGGATTTTGTACCTTTCTTTGATAACCAAAAATGTTCTATTATAAAATGAAAGAGCATCCCTTTCCATAGCTCATTTTTGTCAGATTGTTTGGTAAACGACATCCAGATGAGTATACTTGCTTTCCATCGACATCTTTTGACAGTCTTCTCTGGTCAGCGGGGCTAAGTAGAAAGCGGAAATTATGAATACAAACAGCTATATTCCAACCCTTTCGAACGCGCACCCGACAGCACTAAAACACAGTTGACGATGTGAAATGGTGAGAGGGTCGGTGCAATGACCTTCGTGGCCTCAGACACAGTGCACCGAATAGCTTAGCCATAGATGTCTCTTTATACTGCATGTCTTAATAAGGTCACATAAAAGGCTTTAAACGCCATTTCGTTGTCGTTCTCGTTCAATCTCTACTTTCTTGAAATTTTATACAGTTATTGTGAACCTGCTATTCTTGCAAATATCGTCAAATGAACGCAAAGCTCCAACCAAACTGTTTAGCTAACTTGCGATGTATACATCCTAGTACATTTAATCTAATTGCACATGCACTGTACGCAACGGATAACTGCTAATAATAGGCGTAGTTACGTCTGTGAGGCATTGGTACAGTTCATGTGGGTCAATGGAACCACATACGCATGGAAGTTATGCGTAAGGTCTCTAGTTTAATATATCTCCAGATAATTCATTGTATTGCAATGGCGCTCCAGATAGTCAGACTTTGGATGCGAAATCTTGATTATTTACATAGTTTATTGAAATTTAAGTGCATGGACTTTCACCATATTTTGGAAACTATTGTTCGCTTTTATATTACGAATTATCATCCCATTCATGAGCATTCTTATCTCTTTTAATGTTAGGGAATATTAGAAACTTTCAAATTAGTTAATTCAAAAATTTTAAATATGTATAATAGGATTTCAGAAAATAAAAAAAATAAGTCACACTGTTTTATTTCAATCTAAATATTCATTCCTTATTATTTGATTTTAATTAGACAGAAAATACAATCCATATTTTAATATAAGTAGAAAAAAGTAACTTTAATAAATTAAAGATACGTAATCATAATTAATATTAATAATCACTCTTTAATTGATAAAAGTTTTTTAATGCATTATCATTTTTAAAAAGGCTAGTAAAAAGGTAATGTTTTTATTTTTAAAAAAGTTACAAGAATAATTCTAAAATAATTACAGGAATGAAATATAAAAACATCGTACTCAGAACATATGATCATTTTACGCTTTCCCTTTGAAGCCAATTTATAAAGTATGAAATAATTCTAACGAAAAATTAGTGCTAGAAGCAGCACTATCAAAGTCTTTTCTTCAGATAATAAACGAAAAAATAGTTTTGACGATAAAAATGATTCAGAAGGAATCACATATCTTTAATTGCTTTTTTCTATTTCTTATGCCGAGAGGTTTATTTCATTGATTATGATTAAAAGCATTTCAAGAGAATTGCTCTATAATTGGTGGAAAAGGATAAAACCCTTTTCTTGATTGGAAGAGAATTCGAAACTTCTTGTATGTTCTTGCTCTACTTATATGTTACATACTAAAAAATCCTACTGATTGGTTTGGTACTAATTTATTTTCTCTTCATAATAGTTATATATGTGCACTGTTTTACAGATACCTAAAATAGTTTGTTTCTTTACAAAAATTTTTATACTACTCAAAATGTAAACTGTATGTTTTTAAAGTTGTCATATAAGTTAATGTTTAATCTCCAAGGTATTGGTACCAATTTGAATACCATTAAATATTTTTTAATTGTCATCATCTAATAGGTCCACCTGATCCGGTTAGAAACTGCATTGTTGTGAATCAGTCACATTCATGGCTACAGGTAGAATGTGAACCAGGATACAGCAATGGTCTTCAACAGAAATTTCATCTGGATGTTTACAACTCAGCAGTGGATCATCTTCAAGTAAACAAAAGCTCGAGTGTTGCTCCAAAATTTTCTGTTCATGATTTACCTGCAGGAACGCCATTTGTTCTGGTTATCTATGCATCCAATGAGAAGGGGAAAAGTAATTCATTAGCTATTGTTGCTCACACATCCCAAAATCCATTGACAGATGCAGGTAATATATATTTTCATTGTAATTATTCAAAAATTAATTTTTAATGTGATTAAATGTACTTAAATAATAGTTCTGACGTATATGAATGCAATCTTTAAGTACAAACGAGAAAATATGCTTTTATTTGTAACTATTTGACTTTTCTTGTCCAGACTCTTCTAAATTGATTGATAAACGTAGATAAATATATAAGTTCAATATAAACTTGATATTTTTAAATGTTTGTGTCGCTTCGTATCTTAATTTTAATAATTAAACAATTACTAATGAAAAAGGAAAATAAAAAGGTGTGTGATCTTATATAGGAATTTGAATGTTTATTTAATTTTAACTTATAAAAATCCACACCACTGACCTTATCGTTTCAAAATTTTGCGGTGAGCTACGTTGAAATTCCGAAGGAGCCGTAAGCCTATATTCGACAAAAAAAATCAGTTTTATCTTTAGTAAATTGTTTCTAAGAATCTGAAGAATTTGTGTTCGGATGTATGAAACTGCGAAATTCCTCGAACTAAGCCAATAGTGGAAAACCGTTCCCTCTCATATCTTAGAAAAAAATTACCGCATTTGGCAATACTTTTAAATTTGGAAAGGTTTAAGAATTCCTGTTTAAATTTTTACTCATACAGATTTGAAATTTGGCAGGCTAATTAATGTGATATTCTCTCCAGTTCTGTGGAAATAGATTCCGAGGGGTTTGAGCTATAGAGGTGTTATAGTTAAATTTTTTGCCTTTTATAAATTATATTACATTTGTTCTTCTTTTGTTGTCTTTAACCAATTTTAGCATACCACGGACGGTGCTACGCTAAAAAATAAATTCCCCTAAATTAAATATATATATATATTTAATTTAGGTTTCAGCATTACACCATCCGTGTTATGCAATACCCAAATTACTTGTGATGGTTTCGAGTCGGCGTATTCGAACTGCGGTCTTGGCAAAACTCAAGTGCCATGGTGACTATGTGATTTGTCTGTGTTGTTGTCCGATTCAAACGAAGTGCTAGCAGACCATTTCTAATTTAAGGACATTTCCCTGATACTTCAAATTGGATATGTTGTTATATTTGAGTTATCTTACTTAAGATTTAACACACACAAGGTTAATCAAATTTACGTGAAACCTATAAATTACTGTAATCGTATGTGAGTGTAGTATTTTTTTTATAATGCAACCAGTCCATATTTCCGACACTTGTGCCCCTATTGCTTAAAGATTTTGTCAAATATAAGCAATAGTTGAATTTTTTTGGAGCTTATTTATGAGCACAACAACACAAGTCAAAAGATTTTTCGTACGCCATTACAAAGACCGTACTCTTAAGTTTTAAATATCTTAATTTCAGAACAATGGAAAGTGTTTTACTGTAGTATATTTTCAAATAAGTCTTTTGGTGCCCATATTTAACAAGCTACCCCTATATATTTATATAAATATAAATATGTATTTATATAATTATCATTAAATACACTGTGATGCGGGTTAGTCATGTCTAGCCTGATATAAAATACAAAGGTATAATTAATTACAAAGTGTTTTAATTTTTTTTAAAATTCAGCTTAAAAAATTTACTAATTTACAATTATAAACTGCATTTAACAAATAGGATTGCAGTGAATATATTTTATGCAATAATTCATGTTTTAATATATGTATATTAAAACGTATATAAGATGGAATTTATGCATTTATTCATGAAAGTTTATTTACGTTTTCCTCCTACGCTTCGCCTATTCATTTTGACTTTAATAATATAAGTCCTTTAACTTCTTATGACAAACACACACAAATGCAAATGCTTATATATATATATATTAATTAGGATGACATATAAATGTTATTTCACTTTTGTGTGTTATTCATTAAAAAAGATTAATTTCTTACTGAATTAATTTAAGATTCTCGTTCATAACTGAACATTTAAGTTATGAAAACCGCATACAATTTACATATGTTTTCAAATACTCATGGTTATCCATTCGATTAAATACAGCATACGTTTAGATAGGCAAGAAAAAGAAATCTTAATTTTCCTAAATATATACCTTGAAATTTCGTGACTTTTCACTAATAATTCGAATACCCTAAAATGTTGTTTTCTTAGTTATCGTAAGTGCTATTCGGTTTTTTTAAAAAAAATAAACTTTTATCATGTCTATTTAAAGTTAAATGATTGATTCTTTTTAAACTTATTTTTGTAGAATCAGCCTTCATGTCGAAGCTTAGTCCTCTGGCAGGAATACTTTTAGCAGCATTGGGAACACTTTTAATGATTGGTGTCGTTGGCTTGGCATTCGTCCAGATTCGGAAAAGAAGACCACAGAAAAGTTAGTAATGTTTTTTTTTATTATTATTTGGATGTTCATTATAACTGACTTTGAAGTCAATTTTATATACCTATACAAAAAGTACAATATTATGTGATTCCTATGTTGTTGTTGTTGTCGTGTATGACAAAGTGCAAAGGTATCGTATATAACAAAATAAAGATAAAGAAATGAGTCAAATATTGTCAAAGGCGTGAATCACTGCCGTGGCAACATCCATGGCACAATCCGAGTATAGGATGTCCATGCTGTAGTCATTGTCTATTTTAAAAAGGGCACAACAATGGAAGGACAGTTAAAAAGATGTTTGGGATCCAGTTGCTTGCCAGGGCAGTGCCTGCATTCCACATATGATCTGGATCCATCAGGCAGAATCTTCATGCCCTTAAAATGTTTTGTCCTTAGTCTGGATTCCTATGTTAATTTTATGGAGACATCATTAACATGAAAAATTAAATGGGTCTTCTTTTATACTTGACTCAAAACAGGTGTTCTGTAGCTTACGTATTTTATTTGAAGATATAGAGTCATATTCTTTTTTATCATATTAGAATGGAAGAAAGAAAAATATATTGTTATTATACTGAAATACAATCTTTATACAGTAGTATTTTTTTTAAAGTAAAGTCACTACAGTAGTAAATATACTGGATATATATTAGATATTAGTTTTTACCTGGAACTGAAAACATTTGTATATTTTGTATGTTAGTTTTTATTTGAAAAAATAAATATCTAAGGCATTATTCGGTTTGAAGTGAAGGCATTTATATTTCATAGTTCTCACATAAACTCAACCATAATAATTTAAAAATGTATATGCCTAATCACCTCAACGAAAATGCCTCCTTTCAAAATATTTTATCCTTTATTGAGTTAATATTTAATTCCTTTAAATAAAGATAGGTAAATATATAAATTAAAATAAACTTATTCATGTATATCGCATATCCTGGGATAGAAATGAATGGCCAGTAAAATTTTTTTTATGAATATTGACTTTTTTCAATTTACATATTTAGAACATTATCTTTTAGAAACATTCTTTATATTTTTATAGATACTTCAGTAAATCAGTTTGTAATAACGAGGAAGTTCGGAAGAAGTAATCAAAAGGGTTTCTTAAATATTACATAAACAAAAAATATTATTTTATTTTTATGGGGCGACGCCCGAACTCCCAGCAACCCATGAATAGACGTTTTCAACGGATGAGAGATCTGAGGAACGAGCTGGTTAGGACAAATTGAACACACTCTGTAGGCAGATCAGGACACGATAGACAGCATATTGTCTTGTGCGATCTTTTAAAAAGATGACGTCTCTGAGTTTTCAAAGAAAGAACATACCTACAGGTTTTAATACATGAGTAAATATAACGTTGCCCTATTACTGCAGAAGTGAACAAGCAGAGAGAGCATTCCATGTATTCAGTGATTGTGCATACTATCACACTAAGTGCAGACCCTTTGTTGCGATGTTGAGTGCAAGTAGGCATATTTGTTCTCCTTGACGAGGTCAGTCTCGGATTCACCTATCACGATGCTGCAAGTAGAACTAGTATTCGTTTGTATAAACAAAAAAAATGCAAAACACATGTATCAAATTTCGTTCTTGGGAGCGCCATTGTGTTGCGGTAAGGCACAATAATGATCGCCATGCTGATAATTTTGAAACTCCAGACATCGTCGCATCATCTATATGGATACTAGATGTGCCATAAACAAGCTCATATCGTGATTCAAGGTTCATGATATAAGCGTACAATCCTTCAAGTCCGTGGTGACAACATGTATCAACCTAGCACGTAAGTGGCAAGATGCCGTTTTAAATATTAGATGGCTTTCAGTATGACCCTTCGAATGTCATCAATTCCATATTCGATCAACAACCGATGGATTCCGACCAATGCCAAGCGCTGTATTATGGAACAATGAGCCACACTTTTGATTGGCCATGATCATACCACTGCACAATTCAGAAACATGCTGGTAGCTAGTTCTCCTTCTTAAACGACGTATAATGTAATTTTCTCACAAGCTAACAATATTCAAATGCGACTTTGGGATAAGAAATCCATTGCGTAACTTTTATTTTATATATAATTTGAGGTACTTGTTTTCCATCTTGCTTCATTCACATCCCAGCATCTTTATTTTATTGGAATTGGACGCGCCTTTGCAACATTCCACACCCATGGTACTGCAACATTATTGAATATTAGAGTATATTTGAGAAAAGGAGATGCATGTTATTTATACACAGTGCAAACATGTACTATATTGTTCAAAATCAATAAGAATTTTTCAAAACTCTTTGAATATTTAAATAAGTTCTTCGGATAAAAAAAGTATATTTTTGTGCATGATCCTATTTATTTGATATGTTGATCAAAATTTCAAAAATAGTATAGAGTTTAACGCTTATATGTACATGCCTTAGTTTCTCTACTAGAATGTTCGTAGAGTTGGCTGGTATAATTAAGAGATCAAGTTTTTTTAAAAATAATTTATTCATGATCAAAAACATGGAACTATCGATTGTTGTAAGCGCAAAATATTCTTCCATTAAAAAGTTGTTCAAAGAAAAATAACTTGGACCTGATTTCTTGGATACGCATATCACTCGAACATATATATACACCTGTAGTAATATAATCTATATAAGCCAGTAACAACCTCCGCACCATGGTGATCAGTTTGGTATAGTGGTTAAGTTACTCGGCTTCGGACCCAAAGGTCTCGGGCTCTATCCTATAGGATAAAAACGCGCCACTTCATTTGGTGACCCTAGCTTAGCTAAGAAAAGCGAAACCTCTACTGATCTGTCGTGTTGCCATCTACCCGCAAAAAAGGGCAACCAAAGAAAAAAAAATTCGTCAGATAAATATGATGCAAGAGAGCAACCAAGGAAAAAAATTCGTCAGATAAATATGACGCAAGAGAGCAACCAAGGAAAAAATCGTCAGATAAATATGACGCAAGAGAGCAACCAGGGAAAAAAAGTCGTCAGATAAACATGACGCAACACACAAGAAACTGACCGCTCCTATAAACAACTATATCGTTCGTTCGCCTAACCAACTCTCTGGTAGGGGAGTGTGTAGTGATATAATCTATATAAGCCAGTAACAACCTCCGCACCATGGTGATCATTTTGTTGTAGTGGTTAAGCTACTCGGTTTCGGACCCAAAGGTCCCGGGTTCTGTCCTATAGGATAAAAACGCGCCACTTCACATCTATACATTTCTTCGTCATCTGCAGTTGTAAATTTATAACACGTAATCCTTTGAATTTGAAGTGTTGCCAGCTGCAGATGACAAATCGTTCACAGATCGGGTTCAAATTGGATTTGAGACTCGAATCTGAGTTCATGACACGGATATTGGGGAAAAAAAACATTAACACATTTTTATAAACTGTCAAACACTTTAAGATTGAAAAAATGTCGATATTGGATGTAAATATATGTGCGATCAAAATTGTATTTCGATAATAAAAAATCGTTAAACATCTTCGTTTCAGGGACGTTTTTATTACTTCTTTTTAAGTTATTATTACATAATTATGAGTAGAAATGTACTTGGAATTTAATATTTTAGAAATTAATGGAAAAGTATTATATTTTCTTTTATTCTTTTCTTATGAAATTCTTATTTTTCGTTCTGAATATTTCCCTTTATAAAACAAATCTATTAAATGTGATGTTAAATCACAGTCAGTTGAAGAAATATATGAATAATATGATCTTTTTGTAATCTCTGATGGAAATTTATTGGTTTCTTATGCTATTAATTATTTATAAAATATCATGCATTTTCAGATTTAAAGTTTATAATTGCGCTTTTATAATAGCCGTTTGATATCCATTAGCATATAAATAAATTATCATTGTATATTATTGAGCTACCATCATTCCACAAAAAATAAATAAACATTTTATGGAACAATTGCACAATTGTGAATGTATTTTCTGTTAGTCATCAAATACTTTCTACTACAGTTAGAAATAAGAAGAAAAAAGAGAATAAGAAATAAGAAAATCAATTGTGATTAAATGTCCTTTCTAATATTACTTTCTAGAAGCAAGAGAAAAAAAGATATTGCTGCTTTTTTGATGGTATCGTATTATTGACGAAATCAATAATTCTCGGAAATGTATTATGAAATAAGATTTGTTCTCGCGCTGATTGCGAAGGGCGTGTATAACGTTATACTTTATTTTTAAAGAATATATATATATATACATAACGGAGATTACTTCAATTAATGCATTTTTATCAGACGAATTTGATAATAATTGGATGAATAAAAATACACAATATCTTCACTATATTTTTTATATCTTAGGGTTTAAGTTTATTTAGCTTTGTTATTTTTCTTATATACATATATTTCATTCTTCTATTTTTTTATTGTAACCTTAATAGTTTTACATTTCTTTTCTTATCAGCGATTCACAATCTTACTTCATATTCCGTAATATCTCAGCAAGAATTTGAATATTAGTATTGACATAGATAATATTTTAATAATTTAATCCTTTTTGCTATAATAAAATATTATTGCATAATAATTACTGTCATTAACTTAAAAGATCATTTCTTATTTGTTTCATATAATGCAATTTAAATAATATTAAGCATTTATATTATTGTAAGCTTTCTCTTTACAATATTAGATCTACAGCTTTTACTTACAATTATACCTTTGAGGTTAGATGTAATTTATTTTCTCTTTCTTAAGATATTTTCTATAAAGTAACTTGTAATAAGTTCTACGTTTCAAAATTTCATATTTTTTTTATCCGTTCTTTTTTCGAAATTTATCTTCTCTCTCTTATAATAGAACGTGAAATTTCTCTAAGCAATTAAATTTTAAAAATATACTTTTATTTTATTTTTTGAAAAAATTAGATTGCTAAATATATGTGATGCTTTTCCAGTTATCTCATTAGTAAACGTTGGTTAAAGAGATAAATAAATATTGATGCCAGTGATACTTTTTTGTAAAGGAAGTTCTATAAATATAAAATCTTAAATACTTCTGATTATAGCTCGGATCAATTTCGAGAGAGAAATTGGCTTTATGGTATAATCTTATTTAAAAAACAATTACAAACTGATAAACGAAAAAAATCTTTAAAGTTATGCCCCTAAAATTACTGAATAACTAAGCGAGTTTCAAAAATATACAATAAAGTTGCATGTAAATGGTTTAAACAATGTTTAACATTATAATATTTTTTTCTATTTAGAGTGATACAATTACATTTTGAATTGAAAAATTACATTTTCATAACAAAAGCCTTCTATTCAAAAGTTTCAACGATAGTTTTTAAGTTTGTATTTTGTGTATATTATCCTGGTTTTTTTTGTTAAATAAAATTCTTTAGATATTGTATTACAATGAGACCTTGGTTGTTTAACTGTTTATAGTTCTGGCTATACATATATATTAATGGTAATGTAAATTTTTTTAGTTTGTGAATATCCAAATATTCGATTTTTGAAGGTGTGTAGAAATTTCGTCATGAGTTGTCGTACATGACAAATTAGTTGTCCCACCTTAATTTTCTTCATCTATTTTTTTGAGAAAATTAATTTTAAAATAAAATATTTAATCGAAATTTAATTTCAAACTTTTTAACTGTCTTCCTCCTGATCTTGGATACACCCTGATCAGAAATGTTCAGGACAATTTCTTTGAAGAAGTACACAACGGATCTGGTTCAAAATTAATAGCAGGAAAATATTGTAATTCTGTGTTTGTGTAGAAGCAATTTGAAAGGAAGTTACAAATCATTGGTGCCAAAAATATTTTAGATTGTAAGACAAATATATTTAATTTTAATAAATCAATCTATTTTTTGAGAGTTTAAGGCTGTCTTTGAGAACTTGAGCTGTCTTCGAGAGCTTGAACTAAACGCGAGACACATTTTCAAACAAAAAAAATGCCTCAATTTCCATGGAAATGTTCTAGATTATAGCTCATACCTCTGTTAACAATATAGTATTTTTAAAAATTTCAAAATAACCCATGATTACTTTTTTTGGTTTAATACTTGAAATGATACCCTATTTTATATTACGGTATAGGATAAAAACGCGAAACACATTCCATACCAGAAAAAATGGATTAACTCGGTTAAAAATGGGAAATTTGATAAATAAACGCTGCTCGTTAAAGGATAATAAAGTTAGAATACCATATTAAGTTTTCATTTCCTTTATAGCTGAAAAAAATGTTCCAGTTTCGAATCCTAATCTTTAATATTAACCGAAGACAGCCTTAACAAAAATTTAATGGCAAAAATGTCTAAAAATTCAAAATATAAAAAAAAACAATAAATTTTTTGTAACTTTTTCTAAAAGAACCGTATAAAAATAGCGGATGAACTATAGTTATGGTAATAAGACAAGCTCTTTACCCAAATACGAAAGAGATAGATGCAAGAGAGAATTGGGACTTCATTTTATTTCAAGCTTACACTCGTTCGGAAATCCAACATGCGAGGCACTCGGCTGGTCAACTCATAACTGCCTTGTTCGGTTCGTAACAGGAGATTCCTGAAAATGTAATGCTATAGTGTTAGGGCGAGAATCTACCGGAGAACCAAGAAGCACTTCTATCTTCAATATTGATCTTTCAGAAATGTAGCTTTGGAGACGAAAAAAAATCTTCTCGGAATTTCATCACTAGCCAGTGGAAAGAAGCGAGTACATTTTTGTACTTCCCCTCCATATCCCTGCTATCTGCCTGACATCACTTTCGTCCTTACAAGATGCCACTCACAACCAACATAAGGGCTAGGCAAGCTACCAGTGCTTGCTATAAATAAATCGCAGAAAAAATGATAAGGAATCTCTTGTGAGACAAAATTATAAATAAAAGTTACAGTTGAATTTTAAGTTATTGAAATTAGCGGAGATTAAACCATAACAAAATATACCATATAATACTTTTTTTTTAATTTAACATCTGCAATAAAGAGTTTAAATGAAAAAATGAAAGATCAAAATGAAAAGAAGTACATTAAAGGTAACATATTTTATCGAATTGTGAAAATCTGGTATAATTATTGTAAGTTCTTAATATATTTACCCTTTTTTCTGTAAAGGGATCAGAAATTATTTGAGAAAAATACAGGCGTTACACTTGTGTATTACAGTTTTTATTAATCAATTCTTACGAATCAACAAGTTTTAGGTTTTTGTTTGAATGGAAAAGAGGTGGTACTGTCTTATGCATTGTCGCTGAAATACACTACTATTTATTAAAAATCATGTTGAGAAATGACATTCCAGATGGCGTTTCTCTGATTCTTGAGTTAAGTTATATCTTGGGCCTAATAAGAAGTATGGGCAAGTGGTCAACTGATATAATCCCAGACATAAACAATAGGCAATATATCCAGTAACTATGCTGACCGAGGATAAAAATCTATCACTGAAGAAGGCTTGAAGATTCTGAGCAATATGTCGTGCAGAAATGCGATGCTTCCGAAATGCGTTGGAAAAGAGATAAAGCTTAGTATTCAATCATTGCCCTTATATGGTGCCTATTGTTCAGGGATGTTTCCTTCCAGTTTAGAGTAGGTAATGTCACCTATATTATTCAACAATTGATCCGACTATCACTTCACGTGTACGGACATTTAATAAAACGCCTTAGTTAAAAGAAAAAAACCACCTCTGAAGAGTTTATTGTTATAGTCAAGATAATTATCCCGGATGACTTATTTGAAAAAACATGCTGCCAAATGAAATACGACTGGGTTCGAATCCCGGAGAAGGCATGGATGTTTGTGTTGTAATCCTTTCTTCTGTCTGTGTTGTTTACCCCCGTGTTATACGTTCGGTGGTGCACGGGGTTTATAAATGTTAAAAAAAAAATGAAATACGATTGTTCATTGTAGCTAGATGCAAAGTTAATCAAACAACAGTAATCCAGCACAAATTCAGTGTTTGCACGTAGATCATGACACAATGCATAATTACAATAGCACACTTGCAGATGGGCTCCAATGTTAAACAAAACACTAGAGGATGACTCAGTACAGTCATTAAGTGTAATGTAGTTAACGCTTGTGTTCATACCATGGTGATGTCCTATAGTCCTTAATCCATTACAAAGGTTTCAGCTTACTACTTTTGTGGTTTTCCATAATCCAGTTTTTACATACGTACATTACTGTGTAATATACTGTGGTGATGTATTTAGGCTCCCCGTTAATGATGATTTTGCTATACTGAAGTTCATTATCCGAATGGCGATGGTATTCAAAAGATGATGCATACAATTCAAAACACTTTTAAAGTGTATTTTACACATAATCCATTTGGATGCTTTCAAAGTATTCGCTGTTCACTTTAGTGATCATTTTGTACCATATTTGCATTTCCCACAAATATAGTTTCTTTGGAATGATTTATTCATCGGTTTGATCAAGGAGAACAATTATTTCCTAAAAATATCAAATTAGTTCTGTTATTTTTTTTATTTCTGCTACTTGGAATTGTATCATTTTGAACCCTTAAAATCCAATTAATTTTTGACACATAGAAGTCAACTGACTATTTTAAAATTTATTGCGCATTACCTGAATATGTTTAATTTAAATATTCTTAAAAATTTAAAAGAGAAATACCTTAAATGTAAAAAATAAAATTTCTTTGTAAATTTCTAAACTTAAATTTAAAATATCAAACATTTTATTGTTAAGACTTTAATCAAAATAAAGACAATTATAAAAACTATAATTTTATTATTCAAATTATAAATTATTACATATATTTCAAATATTATTAATGAAATAATATTATAAGAAGATGCGAGTTTTTTATTTCAAATTAGCAAGTAAACAAAATGTTCTATCATCATTTGATTAATCTATTCGTAATTTAAATAATCCTAAATAGTCCAAAAGACAAGGATATTTATACCTACATAGTTACAGTTACCATCCGAAATAAAAAGTAAAAAATAAGCTCATAAACGTATTTACTTATTCTATAATGTTTATTTTATATTATTCAATTCACCAGGGTCACTAAAAACAAAAAGAGCTCCCATAAGTGTAGAACAATTAGTATTCATCTACTTATAGAATCCTTTTGAGAATAATTTTAACTACAGAAGCAGTCTCGGAAAATTTTTGAAATACTGTGCATTAAAGCTCCATAATATTAAAACTACATTCCGAAGGAAAGAAGAATGTATAATTTGTTTAGGTTTTAATGAATTCCTTTTAGTTTCCCGAATGTCATGAACTGAAAGTAATTACTTGTTATATTGTATAAAAAGGAAAGCAATTTTGCAGCTCTTTAACTTACATTTATTATTCTCAACTTCATCTAACAAATAAACTCTTAATAAATGTTGACGTGTTTTGATGAAAATGCTAATAGGGGTGAAAAGAGTAGCTTCAAGTTCAGAAGAATGTATATAATTGTACAATACTATTGAGAGCGATGAAGTGTGCTTACATCGAGTTATGTTAAAAGTAAAAATGTTTCGTAATTAAGTTTGAGTATAGCACTAATGAGTTTTAAATGTTAAAATATATACCCAAATTTGTATTTCCACTTCGGAATTACGATTGCCCTTTCAACATTATTTGTTTAATTGAAATTAAAATTACTAATTGGAGTTCAGCTTGATTTAATTGGTATTTGGAGAGAATAACATATTTCGGTTAGTTATGTGTCTTTAACACTGCAATAAATTTGGTTTAATTATTGCTCTGTACATTTCATTCTATCAAACATGAAGTGAACTTTAAAAATTCAGCCCCTTTAACATTAATAAAAATAATCTCTAATAATCTTTTCTAAAATAATTCTATGCGTAGGTTTTAAAAATGGATGCTTTATTAATATCTGTAACATGACTTGGAGTAAAAAAACATATTTTATAATTATGTATAATTGGAACACATTGGAATCTGTATAATTAGAACACACACAATGTATAATTTTATAATTATAAATTACATATTATAAATTTATCAGTTGGTTAAAACATTTTTGAAGCTCACTATTTATATATATTCTTAAACAAAATAATTTAATTGCTACAGAAATAATCTTTTTTCTTCTTCTTAAACTACACAGTATTTTCTTTTCCATTATCCAAAGTAAATATCCTATTATATGAAATATATAACAAAAGAATTTGTATCGATTTGTTTGAAAGCTAAGGTAAATGATAAATATTTATATAATTTTTATTTAGCACTCGGAAATTCGAAATCTTAAGTAAAGCTTTTATTTTCTGCTTCAAATATAAATTTCTTTTAAGATAAGATTCACACAAAAAGTTGCATTGGATCGAAAAAAGGAGATTATATTATATATATTATTTCATGCGATTCAAAAATAACAATATCTTTATAAATGAGCATAGAAATAAAGTAAAATTTATAAATTGCATTGTTTTGAAAATAACAAGATAATGTTCTTTGAATTACATTTCATTTGGCATCCAATGGCATTCGAGCGAATAAATATATATAAAGTTTATTTACTTAAAACTACTAGTTGAGCATCAGAAGATAAATTTTAAATAATACTTATCAGAAAAAAAGTTTGAAAGGAGTTTTTAAGCCACGGTTATGAGTGAATCTCTTTCGTAATTATTTTTTTAAAAAATGTCTCTTTTTTCGAAAAATGAATTTAAATAAAGAACACATTTCTACCGTTAACAAATTTAAAAAAATGCATTTAAACAAGATATCAAACTTACTTTACCACAAAAAAAAATTTTATTATGAAAATACCTCAGTTCAAGAAGCAAGTATTGAATTGACTAGAATAAATGTGTTTAGTGAAAATACGGCACATTATTTTCCAATTACCATTATTTAGCAACAGTTATGACAAAGGCAAATATGAACCTAATTATTATTTTTTAGACACTGCATAGTATTTTCAAGTTAATAAATTCTTAAATTTTATAATCGGATTATTTAAACATTTATTAAAGACTTTAAATTTCTGATGCTCTGTGTTGATTAATTCTAAACTTACAAGCTTAAATAAAGACTTTATAATCTCGAGATTACTTACTCGATGAAAGTAATAAAATAAACAGCTTTTGATTAATAAGAATAGGAAATGTAAAGCAATAAGTTACGAGCATTTTTTATTTGGATTAATTTTTATGTAAATCACATTTTTCGATGTACTTCATGTAATTTTAGAGACGCCAGATATCTTTAGGTCTATATTTAGAAAAAAATTACAATATACATTTTATTTAGTTTCAAAGTATTTAAACGTTTTTCCTTTCTACATAATTATATTTGACTTTTAAATATTTACTTCATTTTCAGTAATTTAACTATTTGAACTGTTACCGTGCTTCTATAAAAATAAAAAAAATTATGTCTGTTAAAATAATACATATTTATTAGTCTTTTTTTCTTTATAAATTTAAACTTTATTTATTTTAAAAAAAATCTTCCAGAAGACTTTTTAAGTAAAATCAATGAATAACAGTTTGAACAAAAAATCTTAAATATCTACGACAGTGAATTTCATAAAACATTGAATGCATAAATAATAAAATAAATATTTTAAAATAGGAAATTTGTAATTGATATTTGTAAAATAGGAAACAAAATAAATTCCCTTAATAGTAGATAAAATATATTATTTTACTCTGTATCATGTATTACTTATGATAAAAAATATGATTAATATTCTATATATATATATATATATATATAATATATATATATATATATATATATATATAAACGGAGTAATAGAGGTGATTTTTAATTACTTTTGTTTTCAATGCAGCATCTATAGAGGAGGATAAAAGCAAGTGAGTATTCTAACTCTATTATTCTTTTTATTTAAAAAAAGCAATAATTTACAGAACATGTTACACTAACAACAGCTTTAAAATGATTATATTAGTTCAAACATATCCTATACTTTCATTTTTCCTTTTAATTCGTACATAAAACACACATATGTGACAAATATGAGATAGCATCAGTATTATCAAAAACCGACTTTTATATCTGCCTAGAACACTAGGCCGAAAAGAAGGAAAATGGTGTAAAACAAGGTTCTATAAATACGAAGGATTATAATATGTAAAACAAAGTAGGAATGCTACTAAAAAAATTTTTTTTTTGTCTTGAACCTTCTAGAAATTTGATTATAAATAAAATTATAAGGAAAAAAAAGTTATTACCTTAAAAAATATATATTTTTTTTAAAATTAAAAATTTAAATCAGTATTATTGCTAACCAATGTATTGTTATGATGTAATCATTCAAGAATAATATTTCTATAAATATAATTATTGAAGCTTAAAAAGATATTTTAATGTGGTAAGAATATTAAAATGGCTTCTCTTTTATCAAAAATATTGCTGTTTTATTCATTACCTACTCTATGGTTACTGTTTTAAAGAGATTTAAATATTTAGGATAAATATATTAAAAATAAATTCTCTTTTTTTTTAAATATTCAAATCATTTATCTATTAAAAAATGTAATAATCATTATTAATGATATATTTGTATAATAACATGATAGGGTGAATATAAATGTTGCATGATGTAAATAATCTATTTCAAGTATAAATGTTTGCTATGGATACTCACGTTCTGACTAGTTTTTAACCAATAATAGAATTTGAATTAGGTTATAATAAAGTACAAAGGACTTTTTTGCGAAACATTGAAAAAAATATTTAAAATGTTTAATTCATGTTCAATGAATAACAATTTGCACATTTAAATATTTTACTTTTCTTTTAATACACAGTTATTGTTAAATAATATTTTACTCAAATTCATTTTTAATAGAAGTGTTTGAAACTTTATAAGAAATATGGACCAATATTCATTAGTAAATAACAAGTATTTTTTAAAATTGAGTAGTGTTTTTTTATTCTAAATATTTTATACGTTTTTAGAAAATTTAGTTTTAAAGCTGATTCCACATAACATTTTTTAATTTTTGAATTATCTATTTATTTTCCAAGAATATTATATTCTTTTTTAAATATACAGGGTATTTCATGAATGATGGGAGTAACTTTAAGGGGTGATAGTACACATCAAGACGAGTAAAAGTAAATAGGAAACCAAATGTCCCAAACGTCTTCCGAAGGAGAAAGGCGCCATCAAAGTTTAGGGTCCTAAATTTCAAATGATGATAAAAAACGGAAAAATGGATCGATTCATTTGCGGTTTTCACTAAAATCATTCTTTAAATTAGTATTTTCTTTAAAAAAAATTTTAAAGACAAAGTTAAAAAAAAATGCCGTTACAGGGCAATCTAGACTTTGGAGTACCTTTTACCAGTACTTTTTTTTATTTAGTTAAATGTTTACAAACGCTTAGATTTTAAATTGAATTTTGAGCGCAAAATTGAAATCATCTGGAGCGGTTAAGTGGCGCAAATGTAACCGCGTTTAAGGGGGGGGGGGATTGAAATGCTCGTATGTAATGATCAAAATAAAAAACGATAAATCAAACTTTAAGAGGCGATAGTACAATATAAATACAATCAACTTTGATTAGAAAATGCATGATTTGAATTCAAACGCAAACGTTTTAGAGCTTCAAATTTTGTCCAGGCAAGCGTTAGAGTTGCAAGTTTCTGGAAGAAGAACATGGAATTGTGATATGGGGAAGAAGAAAGCATATGCAAATTTTTATTAAGATAAAAGCCACTGACCCGAGTGTGAAAGTGCAAATCACGGTACAAACGTAACGAAAGATGTTTCCCTTCACTAATCAAGAAAAGGCTGATATGTACTTCATCTACGGAACTGCAAATGGGAATAGTGCAGAGGCGCGATGATTGTTCGGAAAAAAGTTTCCCAACAGGCGGTTACCCAATGATAAAACATTTGTGAGCTTACACAGACAGTTGTGTGAGACAGGATCCTTTTTTGGTGCACGTTCAAATGCAGGCCGTGCGAAGTCTAACAGAACGGTAGCTGTGGAAGAAAAAATTCTGGATATGGTGGCTGATCATCCAAATACAAGCACGCGAGCAGTGGCTAGTCAAATTGAAGTATCACCCTCCACGACATGGCGAGTACTAAAGGATGAAAGTATGCATCCTTTTCATGTCCAACGAGTCCAGGAACTGACTCAAAGGGATTTTCCTCGTCGAATGGATTTTGCTCGCTGGTATCTGCCGAAGAACACCCTAAATTCCGATTTTGGTGCAACTGTGCTTTTTACAGATGAATGTACATTGACACGTGACGGTACATTTAACACCCACAATTCCCAACAGTGGTCAGATGTAAATCCACATGCGTCTTCTACACATACATATCAGCGAAGATTTTTCATAAATGTTTGGGCAGGAGTAATTGGTGACCATCTACTTGGACCTTATCTTCTGCTAGAACGCCTGGATGGAAAAAAATATCTTATCTTTCTGCAACAGGTGCTGCCGGAAATGTTGACAGATGTTCCCCCTCGTATCCGGCGAGTAATGTGGTTCCAGCAGGATGGACCACCAGCTCGTTTTGCGCCAGAGGTGCGAAATTATCTAAACGCAACCTTTCCAAATCAATGGATTGGGCGAGGTGGTCCTGTCCCTTGGCCAGCGCGATCGCCCGATCTTTCATGCCTGGATTTCTTTTTGTGGGGACACCTGAAGAGTCTTATGTATGAGACTCCTATCGAATCTGCAGAAGAACTCGTCGCCAGACTTTCGGCAGCTGCAGGAGAGGTGCGCGATACTCCTGGCGTGTTTCAGAGGGTTCGTGAATCCCTTCTTCGCCGTTGTACCCCATGCATCGCCTCTAATGTTCAGTGTTTCGAACAGCTATTGTAATCATTTCTAATTAAACCCTTTTTTATAACGTAAATGTTCTTTGTTTCCTTTTTTGTCTCTTAAAACGAAATCTGTTTCAGCGCCCTCTATCACCTTCGGGTTAAAATTACGAGTATGATTTCTTTGATGAATGTTGCTTGTTTTGGTGTTGTACTATCGCCTCTTAAAGTTTGCTTTATCGTTTTTTTATTTTGATCATTACATACGAGCATTTCAATCCCCCCCCCCTGAACGCGGTTACATTTGCGCCACTTAACCGCTCCCGATGGTTTCAATTTTGCGCTCAAAATTCAAGTTAAAATCTAAGCTTTTGTAAACATTTAACAAAATTAAAAAAAATACTGGTAAAAGGTACTCCAAAGTCTAGAGTGCCCTGTAACGGCATTTTTTTAACTTTGTCTTTAAAAATTTTTTGAAGAAAATACTAATTTAAAGAATGATTTTAGTGAAAACCGCAAATGAATCGATCCATTTTTCCGTTTTTTATCATCATTTGAAATTTAGGACCCTAAACTTTGATGGCGCCTTTCTCCTTCGGAAGACGTTTGGGACACTTGGTTTCCTATTTACTATTACTCGTCTTGATGTGTACTATCACCCCTTAAAGTTACTCCCATCATTTATGAAACACCCTGTATAATGTTATTCAGCCAAGTACCATCTAGTTTCGTGACCTTGATTTTAAATGTAAAGAAACTTTTTTTCAAATTTTAACACTTTACTCATTGTAAAACATTTTTAGAATCTAGATTTATTAATTAATTTGAAGGATGAGAGCAAAAAAAGAAAGGATGTTGGATAGCCATAAAACTGTGTGTAACTACCTTAAAAATGGTATTACCCTGCTCTGTATATAGCTGCTGTAACTTTCATCTTGAATATTTTAGTTTCCTTATGTCGTGTATTTTCAAATATCGTGTAGACAAACTTTTTCTGAGTAGCTTGTATGCATTTAAATTTCGAGTTTTCTATTGGAATTAAAGTTTTTATTCCCTCCACATTTTACATAATCTTTTTTGAACATGTATCCAATAGTTATTTTTATATAAGATTCGCTGGGGAAACTGTTTGCAATTTCGCGCGTGAAAGAGAAAGAGTGAGCGCAGGCTACCATCTTGTTTTGCACCTAATCCAACACCATTTACGCTAACAGTGTCAGTCTGTATGCTTCCAGAGGGGGGAGGGGTTAAAATATATAACAAAATAGTAAGCCCCACAGAAAGTGAAATATGGCCAATATCTAGCTCTTAGGCGCAAGAAACATGGAATTAACGGATATTCATCGTGAGGTGTGTACGCTGTATGATTACAATGCAAGAAATGACACTAAAGGATATGATGGGTGATATTGTTCAAAGAAGGTCGGGAAAAGGTCTACGATGAATCACGCTTTGGTGATCTTTTGTAATTACTCTCGATATAGTGAAAATAATTGAACCCCAAGCTCACAGAACAGAAGATTTACAATTTCTCAAGTTGACCTCGGAATTCCCAAAAATTCTGTGATCCAAAATGGATGCATAACTGTTATCATCACAGGTGGCAATTATGTATGAAGATCTTATCAAAAAACTCGTTTTTCGGTACGATAAACACTTAAACGAATTAGGTAGCTCTTGAAAAAAATAATAATTTCAATTAATTTTTTTTTTAAATATTCATGTTTCTCTCTCCTTTTTATTGTTAAACGAACGTCACATTAATATATTCCTCATATATACTGTGTGTCTTTGTATTTAAAAAGGTGCTTTTCGTTGAATGGTATACCGAAAGCCATAATCGCTAAATTTTTATTGTATCATTTTTCGTCTTTTTATGCAAGTTACACCATAAGCACATAAAGTTTAAAAAGCCATGCTGAAGATTACTAAGAATTGCAACTTGTACCTTTCAGTTAAATATCAAATGTCAGAAAAATGAAAAGGGAAATGTGACAAACGCATTCAAACTTTTTATATATTTAATGCGAACAGGAAAATCTTGGATCTATCTCGTTTCAACAAATTTTTATTTTCTGAATGCAAAAAGCTGAACAATTTTGCATTCACTCAATTGACTTTAAATGGAATAAAGGCTCTTGAAAAATCAAAAAATCCCATTGACTCAGTTGGGAAAGATTTTCTTCTACATGTTATTACACTGCTGGCCACCGTAAATGCAACACCAAGAAAGACAAAATATAGCACAACAAAATTTATTTTGTAGATAACATATTGACCAAGTATAAAATGATTAAATTTATAGACTTCTGTAATGTGTGGTTCCTGCCATAATCAGTAGTCAGATTAGTCGCCATTGTTGGAGATCACCGCTACCACATGCCTCGGCATTGACTCAAACAGACTTTGGATGTGTTCTTGGGGCACAGCAGACCAAGCAGTTTCCACACGTCGCCAAAGTTGAAGTGGTGTGGCAGCTGGGGGTGTAATCTGGGTCAATCGTTGAGAAACCATGGTCCACATGTTTTCTATCGGCGAATGATCCGGAGAGAGAGCCGGCCAGGGAAGCAATTCAATTTGGTGATTGACGAAGAAACTTTGGACAATGCGTGTCACGTGTGGTTGCGCATTACCTTGTTGAAATATGGCTGTGGCCAAGCCCTGAGGGAAAGGAATGAGAACTGGCTCCAACACCTCGGAGATGTAGCCCTGTCTGTTGAAAGTACCGGCAATGCGTACTAGAGGAGTGCGAGAGTGATTTCCAATACCGCACAATAACATATTACTCAGTGCAGGACTAGTGTGGCGGTGCGTAACGCAGCTGTTCAGCAACCTCTCTCCACGGTGTCTCCAGACTCGAATCCGACTATCATGGTGTTCCTGACAGATGCGTGTCTCGTCAGTAAAGACAACTTCATTCCATTCTGATACCCACATCCTTCTTTCATAGCGCCATTGGCGGCGGAGACATCTGTGGTTCTGCGTCAAGGGTAGACCAAGCAATGGACGTCTTGCGGAGAGACCACTCTATTGTAAACGGCGTCCAATGGTACGCACAGACACTGAATGATGCGTTACAGACTCAATGTGCTGTACTAAGGTTCGTGATGTGACTGAGCGATCCGTTACTGCAATGCGCATAATTTGCCTGTCCCTTCGGGAAGTGGTTCACTGAGGTGGATGCGATCGATTACGTCGATCCGCCGTACCCTCCTACATCCAACGGCCACATATCTGCATTACAGTTGTTTGGGTTCGTCCAACACGACTACCTTTTTCCCTGAAAGGAAATCCTTAATCTCTGTAGGCCACTATCCTTCCTCTGTCGAACTGGGATGCTTGACCAATAGCTGATCGCTGCTTTCTACGAGACATAACTGATCGTTTTTTGAAAAATCCACAATAAAAACACAATTGCCGAAATTGAAATCGTCTAAATCTCCAAGCCTTAAATAGCGCTTTGAGGTGTCGCCACAGGCGTGCGTGATGTGTGTCTGCCGTGAAATTCTAATCATTTGCATATCTTACCTCCGCTAATGCATGTTGTAAATTTCATGTTATTTACGTGCTTCCTTCAGGCCATTTACGGTGGCCAGCAGTGTATATTATTTAAAAATACATAGATGCCCTGAAGATGATTGTCAAGTATAGCAGTATGCATCCATCCCTTTCGGCATGTGTCGGACAATAGAAAAGTGAAAGAGGAAACGCGAGAAACACTTTCAAATTTCTTATACATTTAAGAACAAGAAATTTATAGATTCATGTTAGTTCAACAGATTCTAAGGCTCAGAATGCAACGGGACAGGATAATATTGCATCTGCATAGTTAAATTGAAAAAGAATAGATTCTGAGGAAAAAAATAAAAAATTCCATCAGTTCAGTTTGGAAAGCTCTTTTTGTTTCATATAAATGAACTTAACAATCTTAGTTTTCAGAACGCAAATGGAATTTAATTTGTACGCACACATATTCAGCTGTATTCATTTAAAAAACTGTTTTTTTTTAAATTTTAGCTATAAAGTATAAATTATGTTTGATATTGATATGAGACGCTTGAAATATTAATGAAAATTAAATTACTGGTGTTTTATTTCTAAGAATCATGTAACTTATTATACATATATATATATATATATATATATATATATATATATATTTATAACTTATACGGAAAATTTACAGTTTAACATTTTTTGTAATTTGTTTACTATTTAAGTAAATAGTAAACTCATTACGTTTTTTTTTTAAATTTTTTATTTTATATAAATAATACTTCATGTCAAATATAAAGGAAATTTAGAGTGTGAAACTCATGAAAAATGTATTGTATTTTTATTAACTTCAGGTTATAAGCTAAAATATAAAATGTTCAAGACTGATATGCAACGTAAATTCTTAAATGATGTTATAAAAGTATAATCATTAAAATGAAAAATATACAGAAACTAAAATTTAATTATTATTTAGTGATAATACAAATTTATTTTTAATCAAATCTATCTAGTTTAAATGTTTTTCATATCCAACAAGTGTTGGATATAATTGATTGTTTAACGTATATACTTGTATGATATTAACGTAACCTTAAATATTCTTTATACATAGAGATGAAGTAAACTTAAAAAAGACAGCCGAAGATATAATTGAAACTACAATAGCGTGTCCTGACGTTGTTCCACCTAATAATAGTAAGTTTATTTTATATTAATATTTTTTTTTGAAATATTATACAGTAATACTCTTTAAACGTTCTTCAATCAAACGTATTAATACATAACTCCTTTTGTTTAAATTATATTTTTGTTTCAATGAATGTACTATATGCATTTAATTTTGTTACATATAATTTTTGTCATATTAGTACGAAGTATGTCCTTTTATAGCAGAAATTACCTTTTCATCTCGTCTTGGTATTGACTCCTAGCGTAGCACTCATGTTCTTAACGTCATCATCGTGGAACCACACTTGTATAGCACTTTTTACCATTTGTTCTGTGGCGTGCAACTTACGTTAGCTGATCGATTTTGGAGAATATATCATAAATTCTCAATATGATTTAGGTCTGGTGAATTACCAAGCACTTTTAGGCAATTTTGTTTAGTTTTACCGCAAAAAAAATCTGGAACAATATCGAACTGTGACAAGAAGTCAAATCATGTTCAAATATTCCTTCAAATATTTCCATGGATTGAACAATTATACTGCGTAATATTTTTAAGTATGTGACATAATTCATCATGCATTTAACAAGAACACAGCTTCCAGTGTCATTTGTTGTGAAAAAAACGCAAAACATCTCTTTAGAAGGGCATTTTACAGTCTATTGGATATAATCTGACAGCAGAAATTCAATTTCACTTCGTCTAACTACACTTGATTTGTATCCCTGCACGAACAAGTGCGGTTCATCACTAAAAATTTCTTTCTTCTAGTTGTTAACTGTCCAAGATATGTATTTTCTGTCTGTGCTAAACATATTTTAATCGTTTTCTTAGTTATAAATACGTTTTTTTTTCTGGTTTTGATGCCTTATGGCTAAGTTTCAGAACCCTTTCCTGTACAGTTGAGGTACTCAATTCAACGCCATTAATTCCTTCGTATGTCTTTACTTGTCATACTTTGAATACTTTTGCTATTTCTTATTAGAATTTTGTGTTTTCCAGGAGTATTTTTCCGTTTAAGCACATATTTTCCTCTTCTTTTTGGAGATGATAATCAGTAGTTTTGAGAAATGTTCTTAAACTTCTTGGAAAACTGTATTTTGCCCACACCAACTACTGTAACTATATCTCTCATAGTCATAGAAGTGTTTTCATTAATAGTGATTATTTTAGAACGCGTCCTCGGAGTAATATCCATCTCTGAACAAGCAAAAGTTACACATGTTACGTGGAACGAAAAATTATAATCACTAGCTTCCACACTAAAATCTTACAACTGAACTATTAATGTACTAAAACCAATACAAATACTAAATTCTAGTCAAGTTCTATCTTTCTCGTTACTTATGGGTGGATGTAACCGGTTTGTGGTGGATCGGGTGGTTGGGACAAACCAACTCAGACAAGAAAGAAATTTTTAACCCAATTAATATGAACACTATAGTAGATGAAAAAAAAAATGAAAGTTTATTTACTTATTATGTATCCTGTGATTTCAGTAAAATTTGTATGGCCTTTAAATTGGTGTGTTTCATGTATTACATCTATAAAAGTATATGATGTATGCTCTTTTTATAAATACATAAGGAAATAGAAAAGTGGTTACATATTTTGATTACTAAAATTATTATCTAATTTAATTACTTAAAGTTATCTATAATTCATAAGAGCTATTATATACTGTTACAGGTGTTAATGTTCATCAATTTTTTAACATATACTCGTAAAGGTATTGAAAAAAAAGGTTTGTGCAGGAAAACCGTATACATAAAATAAACTATAATTATCTCTCTCTATCTCTTAATACATGATATGTTGAAGTAGTATCGAAAGTATTACAGAGAAAAAGGCGTTTTGCAAAGGAGAGATAATTACATATTAACGACAAAAAAATCAATAACTATACTAAATATAGTATAAACATCTTTCCGGGGAAGAGAAAAGTTATATTCCTTTTTTTTTCTTTCTTTAACAAACTGCATCATGAATTTCCACTAGACTTTTAAATTCATGCTAAAATAGCATTTTTCCCTTCATAACTTCGTCTGAATTTTTCTGTTATATGATGCAATTTTACAAGAACTCTTCTCGAAAATATTAAATTATTCTTTATAGTTAAGAGTTTCTAATAGTTATAACAATTCTTTCATGATTTTCTTTTAAATATAACTCTATTTAAATTTAAAACCAGAAATCAAAAATCTACTTCTTATAATCCTTTCTTCAATATTAAACGATTCTAAAAGGTTTTGTAAAATCTAATTCGAAAGTATGATTGAACTTAAAAATTCTGAATGTAAATGTCAGTTTTAATTTAAATGTTTTTATAATTACATGAAGTATGAGAGTGCCTCCTCTATTAGTTCAATCAGTTCATTTAACTTATTAATATATGATTGTTTCCCCCTCCCATTATTTGTCCTAGCAAATACATGCAACACATATGATTTTAAATTTAAATTTAAAAAAAATGATTTGAAGAGATAAACTTATCAATAAATTAAAATATGTTTGAGATAGATTCTTAATTACAAATTCATTTAACTTTAGAAAAAACCAGTGGGAAATTATATGCTTAAACACTTAAGATATTTGTACAAAAATTTTATAAAATATCAATTTGCTTATTTAAAAAAAATTTCTAACACTTTAATTTATTCACATTATGTAAAGGAACGATTTGCATTTTCAGGAACTTTAATGTTTTGATTATAGCAACATCTTGATATAAATACAATATTTATTTACAGTTTGAAAACACTAAATCTTATAAGTATCTTTAAAAGATGAATGGCATTACTAATATCCTTTACTTTTTTTAAGACTGCAGTACATAAAATCAGAGTCAAATAACTGTAACTGAAATATATATGTATACAATTAACATAAACCCTCATCAGAGCTCTTACTTGTAATAAAACAAAGATTCGGGAACAATTTTTAGAGGGGAAAGGAATAACTTCACATAATAATATCTGTTCGAATACCACAAAAGCATATAATATAAATTCATGAACAAAGGGAATAAAATATAGTATTTTGGAAAAATGTTTTGTTTAAATCTACATAATGTTATTCTTTCCAAAATGGAATTCTGCACTATACATTTATACTAAGTACCACTGCTAAGCAAAATATTAAACAAAATAAAATTACCTGTTCGATACTTTTCAAGCGGTATGTTAGTCCAGATGGAGAGAGCCTTTGTGAGCTGGCGAAAGACAAAAACGCCTTGAGAACAAAGGATAACTATCGAAATTGTGTTGTAGCTTTAAAACGATCATGGAGTTTTAAGGTATTTTATTCTTTTAATATATTATCATCTAATTTGTTTATCATTTTTTATGTTTAATGCTTTGTTTGTATTCTTATATATTTAATCGCATTTTATTTTTTCTAAAGAAAATATTACTAATTTTGAAGTACAAATATAGCATACAAGAACGAGTATTAATATTTTATGAACTCTACTCTAATGGTATTCTATAATATTATAATAAAATCAACCGCATGTGTCTTTACATTAGTAGCATTTTAACAAAAGCAAAATAAGGACTTATTTAAAATTAAAATCGATTATGTAGAAATATTTATTATTGCTTATATTATGCTTACTTTGTACCCCTTAGAACCTTAGTGCATTTGTCCGTGACTGTCACGGACGAAAGGTACCGACAAAAATACATATTACCGTGTCTCACATATGTAATCTTGTATCTCACGTAATTTTATTTCTTATACCCGTCTGAGATACGGTCTCAATTTCTTATTTATTTTCTAATATTATATTCATATTAATCATAATAATAATTCTTATTCATTGTTATTATAATTCATATTAATCATTATTATAGTTATTATTATTTATTATTATAATTCTTATTACACTGCTGGCCACCGTAAATGTAACACCCTAAAGGAAGCACGCAAATAGCATAAAATTTACAACATGCATTAGCGGAAGTGAGATATGCAAATCATTATTTCAGCGCAGACACACATTACGCATGCCTGTGGCGCCACCTCAAAGCGCTATTTAAGGCTTGGAGATTTCGACGATCTCAAGTTCGGCAATTGTGTTTTTCTTGTGTTTTTTCAAAAAACGATCAGTTATGTCTCGTAGAAAACTGCGACCAGCTTTTGATCAAGTATCCGAGTTCGACAGAGGAAGGATAGTGACCTACCGAGATTGTGGATTATCTTTCAGGGAAATCGGTAGTCGCGTTGGACGAAACCAAACAACTGTAATGCAGATATGTGACCGTTGGATGCTGGAGGGTACGACGAACCGACGTGGTCGATCGCATCCACCTCAGTTCACCACTTCAAGTGAGGACAGACAAATTGTATGCATGACAGTCACGAATCGCTCAGTCACATCACGAACCATAGCACAGCACATTGAGTCTGTTACGCATTATTTAGTGTCTGCGCGTACCATTCGACGCCGTTTACAGCAGAGTGGTCTGTCCGCAAGACGTCCATTGCTTGGTCTACCCTTGACGCAGAACCACAGATGTCTCCGCCGCCAATGGTGCGATGAAAGAAGGATGTGGGTGGCAGAATGGAATGAAGTTGTCTTTACTGACGAGTCACGCATCTGTCTGCAACACCATGGTGGTCGGATTCGAGTCTGGAGACACAGGGGAGAGAGGATGCTGTACAGCTGCGTTATGCACCGCCACACTGGTCCTGCACTGGGTAATATGGTATTGGGCGGTATTGGATATCACTCTCACACTCCTCTAGTACGCATTGCCGGTACTTTAAACAGCCAGCATGTGGCACGCATTGTCCAAAGTTTCTTCGTCAATCACCAGATTAAATTGCTTCCCTGGCCGGCTCTCTCTCCGGATCTTTCACCGATAGAAAACATGTGGTCCATGGTTGCTCAACGATGGACTCAGATTACACCCCAGCTGCCACACCAGATCAACTTTGGCAATGAGTGGAAGCTACTTGGTCTGCTGTACCCTAAGAACACATCCAAAGTCTCTTTCAATCAATGCCGAGGCGTGTGGCAGCGGTGATCTCCAACAATGGTGGCTACTCTGGCTACTGATTCTGGCAGGAACCACACTTCACAGAAGTCTATAAATTTAATCATTTGATACTTAATCAACATGTTATCTACAAAATAAATTTTGTTGTGCTATCTCTTGTCTTTCTTGGTGTTGCATTTGCGGTGGCCAGCAGTGTAATAATTATTATATTTCTTATTAAATATTATTATAATTCATATTAATTGATATTATAATTCATATTAATTGATATTATAATTCATATAAATCATTATTATAATTCATATTAATCATTATACAATTTATATTAATCATTATACAATTTATATTAATCATTATTATTATAATCATATTATCATTCTTATAATTCATATTATAATTCATGTTAATTTTATATCATTGATTAATATTATATTAATAATTATATTCATAGTCGGCCAAAAAACTCTTTTTTTTCCAGTTTTCCGAACAAAAACTCCTGTTTTAAGGGGTTAAAATATCAGAAACTGAGGAAAATGTATTCAGGGACTTTCATTTACTTCCCTCCTTTTTATTTTCAAATCATAAAATAAGGATGGAAAAAGTAAATTTAATAATAAAGGAATTAAAAGATTTTTTATAGAAAAAATTAACGGTAAAAAGATTGTAGATAGGCACTAGATAGAATCTAAATAAACTTTTTGGTGAATTGCAAGTATCGATTTAGTCTATCATGCAATCATGTAATGTATAACGTATCCGTCGCTCAACTGACATCTTCATTACACATTATACTTAATGCATCGGCGAATAAAAGTTCCAATTTTTACTCAAAAACAATTCCCCAAGGAGAAAAACGCAGACGTTTCATACATAATATTAAGTTCATCAAAGTTATTCCAAGCTCCTTAAAGAGGTTGAAATTGTCGAAGACTTTCTCTCAATTCATTTTTTCCTCGTTAATGTGATTTTGGATAGATAATAACATACCTCTAATAACTTTCCTGGAAACCCAACCTATCACGAAAGCAAGAGCAGGGTACATTTTGGCTGAGTGCCAGCCTCAGCAATATTATACAGGATTCACATCCCAGTCAATAATTTAGCACTTACGTGATTTGAACTGGAAAATAAAAGTCTCGGAGATGCGGGGAACACCTTAGAGTCGATTTAGTGTTTCGCTTTTCCATTTCTGGTGCCATTTTTTAAGTGTGTATGAGATAACCAGTAAAGGTGTATTTGTGCGTGTGTCCGAGTTGCTTGAAAGAGCATGCAAGTTGAATAGATAAAGCGATATTGCCTTTCTTTTTGAATGATAAAATCGTAAGATTCATTGCAATTTACTTCCACTATATTAATGATGTCGAAACACGAATGTCCCACAATGGTATTGGGCGTTTGTTTGAACTCCTTTTTATCGGCTAAAAGTCCCTTTTTTGATTGTTTATCAAACGTTATGAGTGAGGAAATGTGTCTATTGTTTTTCAATTTGTGGGAAAATAACACAAGAAGCCAATGTTTATGCATACTTTTCACACATACACAGATATAGTATATTTTATTAAATCATGCAGATGCAATTTCAATCGATTGAAAAGTTCAATTATACCATTTGTTAAAAATAGCTTTAATAATTAATATTATAAATAGTAATATATTTAAAACAATTATGATCTCTGTATTTAAAATATAAATTCTTATTCGTGTTTCTTAGTTAGTAAAGCTATTAAATTATATTATTTATTTGAAGATTTTGCACAGGTTTTAATGCAAAAATATATACATTACACTAAGTATGATGTTATGAAAATAAAATTTCTGATAATTGTTTAAAAATTTTGTGTACTATATTCTTTTTATTTTTTTTATATTGAACTAAATAAATTATTACTAAATTTAAAGGTGTTTAAACATTTTTTTTTTCATTACAAATTCATACATTACTTATTTTAATATTCACTTTTTTAAATGTTCCTTTGAATTTCTATAACACAATCTTAGTAAAATATTCAAAACAAACAGAATTTTACGATGTTTTCCAGTTATTAAATACAATGAAATTAAAATTTTACTCTGAATACAGTAAAATTTTTTGTAAATTTAAAGAATTTTGGGACTGAATATTTGCAGACATTAAATATTTGCGGTTAAATTATTTGTGTATTAGTAAGAAAAATATACTATATCTTTCAGCCTGGCAAACAATAACATTTTGAAAACAAGGGGAAATAGAGGTAAACATATATCCTCGATTCATCTTTGTTAAATTTGCTGATTCACTAGCAATGAAGGAACTATAATCCTTAATCACACATACGTTTCCAGTTAATTGTAGGAGATACACATTACCCTCCTTTAAAATATTAATAGTTTTAAAATAATTCTAAAATGAATAAACTTTGTCATTGATTCAATAAATATAAAAAGAATAATTTCAAGTTAAAAATTATTTTTCAGAAGAAAAAAAATATATTTTAATTAAAATATAAAAATATTTTAATTATATTCTTATATTTCTCATTATTTAATCTTATACACTTAATTTTTTAAAGTATTTTGATACATGCAATCTATATTCGCTTAATATGCTGTAGAAATAAATAAAATGATTTCGATAAAAAAAACTGTTTCTCAAAGCATATTTGTAGGAAAAAAAGTAATAATTAATCGCATTCCTTGTACTGATGAAAGGTTTTTTTTTTTATATTCCAAATAGAAAGGACACCAAGAAAAGGCTGATGTGGAAGTAACACTTACAGATTTAAACAACGCCATTACAAAACACATGGATACGTCTTCCACAACATTTTTAGGAGATGTCACCCTGGAAGAAAATTTATCTTCCAAAAAAATTGTGATAAAGGTTGAACAGCCTCCTGATCAAACAATGGTAAACAGACAATAAATGTATTTCATCTGCTTAGTAATATGAGTAAAAACATTACTTAAAAAATTTCTCACTTAAATGATCGATTTAAAAATAGTTATATATATTTTCTAAGGACCTCGGTCTCCCTTTGAAAATTTTAAAGCCGACTTCATAAGAACTAACTGTTGTTTCTTCGATTATATACGTCTTATACTTAATTCTTTTCTTCAAATATGTTTTTAAATCTCATGAGCAATAAACATAACGTTTGCTGTTTGACATATCAATTCATGTAAATCAGTTAGGTAAACCAATAGTTATTAGTCAAAAAAGTGTAGCATGATTCATACATTAGAAATTGATAAAACATAAAATCGAAAGGCATACACAATCTGAAATGTTACTTAAATCAAACCAATTGCGATGAATTAAAAACCCTTTCTAATATGAATATTTTATACTTAAATTTTCCTGTATTTATTTTCATAAAATAGGGTATTTTGTTTTCCAAGTATTTCTAATTCAAGAAAAATTTTAGGTATTTTACGTATGCATTGTTAATTGTATAAAGCAAGAAATTACATTGTACCATTTCAATATTATTTCACCAGAACTTTCTAAGATACAATTGTTTTATTTCAACGAATTATTCAAATACTATTAGTTTACCGAACTCAGAGAAGGACTGCAGCTATATTTCGTAATGGGATGCTACAAATCTAAAAATGAAATATACTTCTGACAGTTGTTATTGTTTAAAAATGGCCATGGTTTTCGTTAACATATTATTCAGCATTATAAACAGATAATAAGTCATAAAGGTGCTATTTTTTTCAAAGGTTTCATACTATTCTATTACTTTAAAGGATAACAGCATACACTATATAAAATATCCTTTATTTCAGATTTACTTGCAATTACTTAAAAGGAAATTTTCAAAGCAAAATACGATGAAAAAACATCACCGTTACTTGGTACTGTTTTATATATATATACACACACACAAATATAGTATGATTTTAATTTAAAGACCATAGAATCTATTAGTTCCTGAAAAATATACAATCACTGTTACAAATAGCAATTACTTCGAGATCATTGCGATTCTTATACAAATTTCAAGGTGAATAGTTAAAGAATGGATATAAAGTACCGGTTACGATCAAAAATCTGCACTAAATGTTTTAAAGCATTCAGCCATACTTAGTTTTTGTATCAATGAAAAATGCACGATTTACATTACTTGAACAATATAATTTGTTTTGCATGTTCAACTGACGTAAAATTTGATAACTTTTCTCACCTAAAACCATAGAATTCTGTGCCATAGAATTGTGTTAAATCAAAGAACATGTCAGTTTTATTTAGTATATGTGAAGAGTGCTATAAAATGAACAAAGATGCAATTATAGAATTTCAACCATTTGTATAATTGACTAGACTTATATCTCCATCGTTTACTTTGATCTTCATTGAGCTACCGTGTAACTTAAGCAATCGTTACTTCATTTACCGAGTCCATGTGCCGTAGTGTAACATGTTTGAACTGAACATCACGCTCCAACTATTCTGATTAGGTATACGCGTTGGAAAATACCAAACTCTCTATGAGACCTTCAAATACATAGTAACGTCCTGGTCAGCTGTAACTCTAATGAATGGTTATGACCATTGAATAGCAACAGTTGCTAATTATTTTAATATGGTATACGAAGAGAACAATTGATTGCAAAAACCTTTTTTCTTTGTTTGTTTCAGTATAACAAATTTATTTTCGTAACTTTCATTCGATCGGTTTATTCTAGATTGGAAAGATAATTTATTTTCAACATATCTGTAAAATATAAATGGAAAGCAAATTGTGCTTCAATAAATGCTTTCACATTTTTAAAATAATGCCATCTGATTGAATTTTTTTTAACCCGGGCCACCATATTTGTAAATCGGCATATTCGATTAATTTGGGCTGTCATCCCAATATGAAGCCCTTTTCGACGATTATAAAGCAACATTCTACTGTGTGGTAGAGAACCATTGAGGCAACGACTTCGGTCACATATATGTAGGTTGTTCGCCTGCATATTTATATTAGGCATTTGCCTTATCATCAAAAAAATCAAGAACTGGTTACTGGCTTAAATGATTAAAGTGTGTGTGTGTGTGTGTGTGATTTGGCAGTATATTATTACCTTCATATTAATTACAGAAATAAAAATTATTTTCATTATACATTTATAGACCTGATATTTCCTACAAATAACATTGTCTACTCCCTATAATAACAGTTTGACTTTTATCCTGCATTATAACTATAGTTATATATATACGAGGTGTGACACACGAAAAAAAAGACTGGTCCAATAAATCATTGTGTAATGCTTGTTGGTTCCTGCTTCCCTCTAATCCCCCCTTGTCTACTCTCGAACCCGGCTAGATGTGTGGGAGGAACTTAATAATCAGTAGACATGATTCACTCTAAATATTTTATTGTCACCAAAATATTAAGCAAGAACAATAATAATCTAATCAAGATAAATGACCAGATAGCAGAGCGTGAAGGTGAGACCCGTTAGCCTGGGGATAACATTACGGATCCTCAACTGATTTCACGATAACTTATACAAGCTCAATATAAACTACTTCGCGCACTAATAAGCTAAACTTCTATTTAAACAAGGATCACGATACTTATACTTTTGTGAAGTTGAGTCCTCTAGTTGAGGCTTTGAATGCAATCATTATCCTTATTTAATCACCGTCGAGGGATCCTCTGTTAGACTTCTTCAATTGATAAACTCAGGTTTGCACTTAATAATTTCACGATCCTCCACTCATCAGGTAACTCCCAAAACTCGCGAATACAGAATTTATATAATATACTTATTTAGCATAATCACGTTTTCTTTCTTCGGTGAAAGTTGGTTGGTAAAATTATTGCCCCAGAAAAGTCCCCAAGGGGTTAGTTATAGACGCGTATAGATCCGTCTCAATTGCACTTACAAATTCCGTTCTCCAAGGCATATTAATTCCTCTTAGCATTCAACCACTTCTGCACTGAGAGCTGACATTGCTGGTAGAGGTCTCTTTAGGAGATTTTCCGTTTTTGCCTGAACCTCTTTGCTGAGGTAAAATGGGTTCCCTTTCAGCAAGATTTAATTGTAAGAAATAAGAAAAATTATCATGGGAAAAGATCAGGTGAATAAGGAGGGTGCCCTATCACAGCAATGTTTTTATTAGTCAAAAACTGCTTGGCAGTTAAAGCCATGTGAGCGGAAACATTTCTTGGGGCAACATCCATCCATCACTTCCCATTTCTGGCCCTTTTTTCCTAAATTTTTAAGAAATATTTTTAATACTTCAAGGTAGAAGTATTGATTAACAGTCTGACCACGGGTGTGAGGGGGAACCCACTCATATTACGAATTTATTTTGGTTATGTTTTCGTCTGTAATCGCATGGGTGCCAAACAGGTTCATCATCTTCGACACAGACCGTTTTCCTCCTGAAATACTCTTATACTATTCAAACATATGCGCTACCAACAAAGTTTATTCTCCATAAGCTTATTATAATCCATCAGCTTATAATTATTGAAATGTTTTCGTGGCTGATATGTTAAGTTACACAAAAAACTTGATGTTGATTCGAAATCTTTCCAGCAAAATGAAGTTGCACGTGTTTACTCAATGGCGCAGTACTCCCAACTGACCACATATATAGAGGAGGTGCGTGAGATAACGTTGCTACTACAGTTCTTGCCAACTCAACTCTTTTTTAAAACTACACTTACTCTCTCGTTTTTATGTCACACCTTGTATATATATATATTTAAAAATTATTTTTGTATTCTTTAAGAATAATTTTAAGATTATTCTGAATAAGTTTTGCTTAAAAAAATTTATAATTCGCTTTTTAGAAGAAAAAAAATTAAGCTAGAGAAGGTTGTTCAAACTTTATGTAAACAGTTTTTTAACTCATTTTCTCGTTTGCATTTCGAGATAAAACGTTGGCAATTTCAGAATAATCATCTGTTAAGGTTTTCTCTTGATTGAAATGTAAAATAAAATATTTATTTTAAAAAAGGTCCTAAAATTGATATACGTAATTACGTTCTCCAAGTAGAAACTTTCGTATCAACATAGTAAAAATCTCGATTATTGCAATTCGATTCATCAAATGTATTTACAATTTATTAAATTTGAAAGGAAAAAACGTCTAGCCCAGAAAGTATAAATGCAAACATGATCACGAAGCTTCATTCTAAGACTGTTTAAGCGCACACAATTGTCAAGAAAGTGAAGTCTCAGATCTAAAAGAATATCCGCCGATTGAAAGATTCATTGCATCGAAATTAGGGATGTCTTCCGCAACTATAATTAAAATAACAATTTAAAATTAAAACAGGTTTTTTTTTTATTCAAAAGTTCGTCTCCTTTTTTTAAAACATATTGCTGAAAGAAAAGCAAATTGTAGAAAATTATGTGGAAAAAAAAATCTTTGCTGCTGCAAAATGAAAATTTGTGGTTACGCTTGATGAGATATGGTTATATTTAAGAGACTGTAGTAAAAGAAGATCAATTTTCTATAGCTCAACTGACGGAAATGACTGTATGAAATGGCTCGTCAGTATACAGTAAAGTCCCCAAAGAGATTCGTAATACTTGTAGTAATCTCTAACAAAGGCAAATTAAAAATCAAAAAGTCTAAAGTAATGCCAAAATTAATTCACTCTACTATCAGCAGAATATTTTCAAACCAGTGTTTGAAGAAGAAATTACAACTTTATGTGGAAAGAACATTGATAAAGTTGAGCTCTATATGGACAAAGTTTCTAGTCCCTACTCTAAGTCAACACAACCGCTTAATTAGCAAAGAAAGAATCAGAAACAGGAATAAAAGGTATCCCCTTTGATGAAATACGTGTAAATTCACCCTATGCTCCTGCAATGGACTTTTATGATTTCGGTTTATTAAAACGAGCTTTATGAAATGGCATTCAAGAACAATGAACGGACTTGGGAAAACGGTTTAAGAAGAATGGATTATATAAAATCTGCATGAAAAAAATCTAAGAAAAAGTTCACTTTCATGAAACATTCAATTTCTAGCTAATCTCAAGAATAGAAGCAAATTTCCACGAAGCATACTCTAACTATTTATAAAAATTAAGTACTAAAATCGTTTCCATAGAGTGAGAAAATGGCCTTCAGTATTTCAGTAATAGCAGTATAAACATGATAATAATTTTGGAAGAAAAACTATAGTGAAAATATGAAAATATTATTTTCAATTTGAGAAAGAGTAAACATTAAAAAAAAAGAATAAAAATGTATCTTCCTCCTGTTTCACATGAATTTTAAATATTAAACAACAAAAAAATTTCTTCAAAAATTTTTCTGCTACCTTTTTTTTAAAAAAATAGAAGTACTGAGGTAACACAAGAAAAAGCAAAAAAAAAAAAGAAGTACTTTCACTTAAATAATCCATACGATCCACATGAAGCTTCAACAACAGAATATGCTTCTAACTCGACATGCTATCGAGGCTCAAAAACATTAAAATTGTAACGGCACTTAAAAAATGATAGCATGCTGCGTGTTTTTTAACACTTTGCTAAGAAACTGTAAAACTCATTCAATGATAAATTTTATTTCAGATCAAATATTTATAAATGCGTGTATCTTTTTTTCCCCCAGAGTGAGAAGACTTATCGAACAGACTCAGTCTAGACACAATTTCGGCATGTGAAAACATCTTGTATATGGCGCCATCTTGTCCCGTGTCCATAAATACAGTATGATTACAGTGCCACCTTGCCACACGTACCTTGTTCATTATTAAAAAATGGCTGCGATTTATATAAAGCGGAAAAAGCGAACACAATAAGCAAACATGATGGACATTTATGACACTGAACACGTTTACAATTCAGGTATGATTTTTTTTCTATTTTTGAATTATATAAAAAAAACTGAATATATATTCATTGTTAATAATATATAGAACTATTTTTTTTTAACAAATCTCTTTTTCTAGCAAATGTTTGAAGGTAGTGTGTGTATTCATTATTTTTATAACTGTACTAAAAATTAGCGATTGCTCTTTATCCATCAAAATACCAAACAAAAAAAAAAATGTGTGAAACACACATGTTAAAAAAAAAGTTTTTTTTTGTGGTTATTTTAAGAATCGCAAGCAGTTGACATTTGTCTCCAGAACTCATAAAAAGAAGACTTTTAAAGTACTTAATATTGCTATTAACTTTAAATCATAATTGCATAAAGTTTCAAATTAAAATAACTTGATTCCCTAAAATGCATTGGTTTTAAATGAGCTGTTTGAAAAATATTGCTTTTTTCCGTATTTTCAAAATTTGAATAGTTACTTAAAATAATTAAGTGTTTTATGGACCATTAATTAAAAATATGATATATAAATAAAGAATAATGTCGTATTTTTTCCCTTTGAAAGATGATATATTTTATATTTACACTCACGTTGGATGTTAAATATTGCAGTCTCATTTAATTCTACCAGTACTCAACCCAAATCGATACTCAAGAAATCTTTTACATGCCACATAGTCATAAGACACAAATTTTGCATCCATAAAATTGTTTTAGTTAAAGCTCTTAGATTTATCTGTTTAAGCCGAACAATGCTTCAGCCCTATCAAAAATGGAAGAAAATTCAGGCATGTGTTCAGGCATTGTCTTCAATCAATACAATAAAAAATATACAAAAATATACTCTTGCTATAAGTAAAGAGATTATAATAATTTACTATGATTTTTAGATAATTTATTTATTCCACGTTAGGAATGTTATACGTAATTTAGATGAGTCTAAATTTGATTGGATTTATGTATTCTAAGGCATTATATTCAGAAGTTGAATTAACTTTTTTTTTGCGAACCATACTCCTTTTTTTACATAGGAAAATCAATTAAAAATGAGCATGCATCTTGTAGTTTGATGATAACTTTTAAAATAGAAATATTTTGGTACAGAACCTTTTCTATCAGAGAAATCCAATTAATGGCTCATTTCGTTAACAAAATTATTACAACACTCCAGTAATGTTAGACATATAGAAACAGCATTTATCATGTTGTTGCAAACATGCAACAACATGCAGCAATTATACTTGTTATCTTGATGCAACTAGAAAACGTGATGACCTACTCATTGTGTTTAAGATTGATAATAGCAATCAGTGTTTATGAAAAATAAGCATAATTCTATAAAAAAATTTTAATTTATTTACTCCTCTGTTTCATAAAAAACAATCAATAAAGATATAAATAGATGAAATAAATTACAAGAATTAATAAAATACTCTTTTCTAAAAACCATTCTATTAATTTAGGGTGTGTTTTATAGTCCGAAAAACATAGTAGTTATATTTTATATTCCTTTAAACTATCATCAAATAGGAATTATTATAAAAACCAATTCATAGATTTAACGCTTCTGTAGAAAAAAAATCAATTTTTTTATAATGTATTAAATTTAAGGAAGTTCAAGTAATCAATTATTATTAAAATCAAATATTAGCACTTTATTTTCCACTCGTTAGCAAATTGCTCATGGTATTAAGCCGTTACATAAAATTATCAGCTCATTTATTTTAAATTTAAAATAAGATTGAAGATTATTCAATGAAATCAGGGATAAGATTAGGGACATTTATGTTAAGTTAACTGGAATGTGTTTAATCATTTGTTTAAAAAAGGGAAACATGATTTTTTTAAAAATAAATTTAAGTAAATATACGTGACAGTGGCAAATACATTTTTTTTAATTACTGAAGATAAAAACAAAATAAAAGCAAATTTACAAAATTGCAAAATACAAAGCAAAATAAAACAGTGTGTATGAGAAAATAATTTTAGTAGCATCACTAGGAAAGTAACAAAGTATGCTTTTAAGTAAATTAAAATGCCAGATAAAAATTATTTTTCGTTTAAAAAAAAAATTTACGATCAGAAATTTTTCAACGTTAAATTAACGTACTTACATTAAATATTTTATTGTTTTCTTTTTATAATATTTTCAAAATGCGTATTGAGCTATGTCACAGGTTTAATAGAGTTAAAAATATCAAGTACATAAGAAAAGTTATATGATATAATGCTAATAATTATCGCAATCTATTGAAATATACAGAAAAAAATTTAACAACTTGTTTTATTTAATGAAAATTGTAAGAGACATTAAAATTAATTATATACCGTCATCACTTGTTATTACTTTATATTATCTGTAAATACTGTTTTTCTCCAAACAGTTGAAGTGTATTTATATAAGCATTGTTACTCTTTAAAAATAATTTGCATGACATTGTACAACAGCATCTTTTAATCTCTTTTACTGGAAAAGGATTAAATATAAATTTCAATAATTATTTTATATTTGTAAGAAATTTATTTTCCACAGCATGTTTTTAAAACGATTTGTACACCCTGCACATTTTACAAGTAGCTAGCAAATTGATTTTTAACAGCAAAATGGTGGATCAATTGCCTAGAGGCAGTGTGCCCGCCTCGCAAACTTAAGGGCACGGGTTCGATCCCGGGTGGAGTGGATAGTTTTTCCGGATATGAAAATCATAGGTGCAAATGTCATATAACTATGTGGTATGTAAAATATCCCCTGAGTTTCAATTGAGCTCTGGTACTCTCGGCAAAATTAAATCAGGGTAATATTTCCCGGGAGCCAACCTCTAGAAATTGTTACCTCTATGTAATGGCTGTCCCACTTGGGGACTTGTCGTATCATTAAAGGCAAAAATGTAGCCCATTAGATATAAAATTACGTGCAAGTAGATCTTTATTTTGATTGGTATGTTAATGGACATGAAGTATTATGAAAGAAATAAGCATCATAAATACAAGGTTTAGATGATTTATTTGCTTTATTTATATATGGCAAATATTTTAATGATATAATTACTATAATTATGTGAATTTTACAAATGAAAGTAATTCGTAAATTTATTATTATTATTACGCTTGCTATGTTTCAAATATACATTAGTAGTTTAGACATCATGTAGTAATTTATTTAAAATAGTTATTTATTTAACTGTGTTTTTTTTTTCTGAAACAATTTTTCCACACGTTCTGGATATTTTATGTTTGAATAAACTCTTTCGAGTATAACTATATATGTATATAATAAGATATCAATACTAATTCCTTTGTACAAATGTCTCTTTAATTTCAATAGGAGTAAGATCAAGGGATCAATAGATCTTTGAATGAGAAAAAGATTTTAGGAAACGAAGGACTTTGAAATGCAATGGATTATGAAATATTGGTGCTCATTTTTGTTAATTTACAAGTTTTGAAGAAATTCTAGTCGTCTGTCTATTTGGTGTTGGACTCAGATTATCGCTGTTTTTCATATCAAAACACAACATATCGATGTCTCCCATTTTGACCAAAGTGTGCAATAAAGTATATATTTTTTCATCCATTTTGTTCTTATTATGATAATCAGGCTGTAGTTAAAGAGTTGAAATGTTTTAAATTTCAAAATTGATAATATGAATATTCACAAATTTTTTTAATTCAGTTAACAATTTTTCATCGGTTTGATCTTTGTGCAAGCAAACTTGGACAAGTCTAAATTAAGTACTTCTGCTTATTTGCTTGAGTTACCTTTATAAGATTGCATCAATAGATCATAGATCATAATCGGTTAATGATAAAAGTATCAGAATTAGAAAAAAATTCTGTTAAAATAAATGAAGAATGAATGTTATTATTATAATTTTCTAACGAATGATTTCTATTTTTTTATTTACAAAGATTTTTTATTACTCTTACTTCGAGATACAAGTTAAGGAAAGTATTACATTAGAAGTTTTCAGAAAAAGTAATTTAAATAATTTTCAAAAGTAATAATCATAAGCACAATATTCAGATCACTTATGTAATAAATATAATATTTATTTGCATAATGATTTGCGTATTTTAATTGAACTGTAAATGTTAGACAAACAGTACGTTCTAATTAATATTTACTAAAAAGTATATTTATGTTTGAATTTACAACTTCTTTTATGTTTACAGCTCTTTAATTTAAGAATAGTTATTTTACACAATACTTACTTCTTATTTCTTAAGTAAAATTTTCATATAAAATTATAACTTATTCCATGCTGAATGTATTTGAATTTATTTACTAAACGTGCAATTTTTTAAATCATTTCTAAAATTATTATCAAGGTGCTATTTGCAGCAACTATTTTACTTTAATTTGCGAGCAAGAAATACTGTTTTTGTATTATTACTACTGTTTCTTTTTAATCCTAAGCAGTAAGAAACTTTATATTATACGCTCCATATGTCTTACTCGTCAGATGTAGAGATACATAAAGACTTTGACTTCCAGAAATCCTTTATCAAAGATGTGTGTTTAAGTAATAATTATTTAAAAATATAAATTACATCTTTGTTCAAGCCTTTGTGCCTACACTGTATCTGTTAAGACATTTAAATTAATGATGCTAAAAATTCAATACATGAAACAATATATGCATCTTATGAAACATTTATATTGCATTTTGAAATTACTTGAGCTTAATTTCTTGAAACATACTATATAGTTAAGTAATACAGCACTACATATATTTGTATGAAACTTATTTTTTCTCATAAATCTAACGTTAATGCTCAATTGATTTTAATATTTAGTTCCCAAATATTGATTTCGAAGCTACAATTTTATTCAAAATAACTGTGATAGTTATAATTAGTTCATAACGGATTAAACTGGATTTTTAATTCTCATTTAAGGATCTATGATGTAAAAATAAATATGATTTAAATCAGTGACCTTCAAACTGTATTCGACGAAACCCTGGGATTCCACGAATCATATCTTTGAGTTCCACAAGTCAAAATTTAAAATCTAAAAATTATATGTGTGTGCAAAATGGATTTACGTTTTCTATTAATTGGATTGAAAATCAATTTCAATATTTGAATAGCCGCCCATCCTGTATAGTGGTCAGTGAAACTGACTGTGGTGCCGTATTGACTGGGTTCGAATCCCGGAGAAGGCATGGATGTTTGTGTTGTAATCCTTTCTTCTGTCTGGTGTTGTATGCCCCCCGTGTTATACATCGCGTGGTGCACGGGGTTTATAAATGTTAAAAAAAATTTTTTAAAGTATTTGAATAAAAATTAGGATTTACTTCTGATAGAACAAGAATGAGCGAGTGATTGAACTGTCAATAGATTCTATTTTTTAATGCAAATATGTAAGAGAGCTCGATTTTTGTTTAAACATTTACAACTTATATCCTCAGATTTCTTCAAAGGCTGTTAAAGTTTTAATGCCCTTTCATTACTACAAATCTGTGCCTAAAATTATTTCAAAGTATTCCGAAACAAAAACCAAATACAGAAGTACGTTTACGAATATCGACAATAGAACCCACTTTAAACTTTTGTTCAAAGCAAAGCAAGTTCATCCCAGTCATTAAAATTTAAAATATCGTCCATATAGTGGTAAGCGATGTTGACTGTCCTGCCATAGGGCCTGGGTTCGAATTTCAGAGAAGGCATGGATGTTTGCAAATGTATAGTGCATTCGCGAAATGGGGGTATTCGCAATAATCTTCAAACCGCAAGTTCTCTCTTGAGGTTGGTGGAAGAGGAGGAGAGGCGGGGTTCCCCTGACCACCCCCAGGGTGTCCTCCCTCAAAATTGGGTGGGTGGAAACGGGCCACATCGTACTGTCAACTGTTTGGTAAATCTACGGATAACAACAAGTGTCACTTAGCCCTTTGCCGATCAGATGACATACAACGAATTTTAAAATTATAATCATACATAATAAATTTATTTTGAAATACTTTTTTAAACTTATTGTTAACCATTTATTTTTATTTTATTAACTTTCATTATATTCAGAATATATTTTTTAAAGAAATTTTCCTTTGTACTACCTATTAGATCGTGAATATTTTATTATTTATGATCCCAGATCAAGCACAATTCTGATTTAGTCAGTACAATATTTTGCACAAGACCAAATATTTTTCTAATGAAAAATGCATTTTTTTCATTTGTATGAACAAAAAAACTTATAATGAAGGAGAGTGAACACCTTATTGACATATCAAGAGATTTAATGCTAAAATCTGAATTTAATCAGCACCAAAATTTTAGGTTAGAAATTCATACAGAATACACAGGATATCTCTCGCACAGCTATAAGTATTTTGATGTCTTGTAGAGCAATGTGCTTAACTGAAAAACATTTCTCAACATATGTGGCACCAAACGAAATACTCCTGTATGTTGTTTTCTGCCACATTATCAATTTTTACCCACTTTAAAAAGACAGAATTATTCGAAATTTTGCACACTTGTCAAGGACCGAGGACAATACAATAATTTCATAATTTTATTCCATTGCCCTGATCAGGACATGAGGAATAACGATTTTTAGATTAGGCGAATAATTTCATATACCACTTCCAGATTTGGCGACTTATTGCATACACCATTTTCAGATTTGGCGACTATTTCCGTACACCATTTCCAGATTTGGCGACTAATTCCAGATTTAGCGATTAAAGATTAAGGTGCACCCTAAAAACGAATACACTTTTGGTTAATAGAAATAAGGCAAAAAAAGTACTCTCTCTTTATCTGAGAAAGGGTAGGTTGGGTGTGTCAGCTATTTCTTAACATAATATAAACAATTGTCTAGTTTTTCTTAAAATGGAAATAAACAAAAAAAGACTCATGCAAGTAAAAAAAATAATATATGTTCTAAATGCTAAATATATTTTATTTTTATTTTTTATAGAGCAATATGTTTAGAAGTGATAATACGAATTAACATTATAGCAATACGTTTAAAAGGTGATAATACGATTTACATTTCATATTTCTTTTTAAAACACTTTATTAGTTTGACCTGCATGTATAGAGACGTAATCTTTGAAACATAACTGATCCGAGGCCCCGTAAGCGGATAGAATAAATATCCTTCAGACCTATTTATAAATATCCATTGAAGAGCAAGATTAATTCCAGCAGCTACGTATTCCCCCTCCACGGCTCCAAATATCAAACTCAAGGATAAATTTAACAATGAGTAAATTATAGTTTGAAAAGCTAAGAAAACACGCATTCAATGTAGATCGAGCTGAAAAATAAAAAATAAATTATAGTTTAAAAACTAAAAGACATGCTTTTATAGTGAATCGAACTAAAAAGTAATTCTTAATATAAGAATAAAATGTTTAACGAGAAAATTAATGTCATTGAGATAAAGGCGTGGGATGCTTTGTAATACATCTGTACCCTAACTCAGCATTTCGGAATAGAACTAGCAAGAAATTATAACAATTAATATTTGAGTCGATAAGGAGTATCCGCCATTTTTTCCACATTTGATTGACTCGGAGTTGCTTGTTGAAATAAAGCATTTTCCTTCAGGCTTTTACTTTCCTGTCTACTCTTCCGGAATTTAAAATGTCAACGAAAGGAGTTGATCTATAGAAAAGAGATTATGTAGAGCGCGACGGCACTCCCCTGAATAGCATTTTAAGCAAGTGTTTCTGGAAGTGTTTCCTGCAATTGTTAGATCATTTGAAAAAATGTGTTCATCACCCAGGTGATTACATTAATGGGTATGTGGGCAACCTATATATGGAAAATTTGCTTTCTCCAACAAAAATTTTGATAAAATTGAACACACTTCTTATTGAATGGATAAAACTATGGTTTTAATACTAAATAAAACTTCTTATCTAAAAAATTAGCCAATCTAACTAATTTTTGAAAAGTATGACCAGAAATGAAGCTTTATATTGTAATTTTTTATATTGTAAACTTTGACAAAAAAATAAATTATATGTTATCTAATTCTCGGCATGTAAACAAATAATACCGAACCAATTGCTGAGAATGAACTTCACTGATCTTAATTTACATTTTCTTAAAATTCTACGAATCACGGATTATAATTTTTGATTATTTAACGGATGGAAGGATAAATCCATACTACCTCGAAATAACCTAAACATTTTAAGGAATAACACCATATTTAGATGTACTTGCAAAAATATTTTTTAAGATAATACATACACATCAATAAAAGTAAAGAAAAATAGATGTCTTCCTATGAAAAAAGATAATTAGTTTATTACAGAAAACTAAGTGAAATAATAATAAATAAAAGTATTTTACACAAGAAACAGATCTGGTATGACTGAGATAAAAAATCTATAAATGGAACAATTTATACTGATGCACATCATTTATTAGTATATATAAATACATACAAAGATAGAGACACATGCATAAAAATAAAATACTTGGACAAGTCTTAAAATATTTCATCAGATGAAACTTTTATTCTGTATATTTGGAAATATCTAGTACATCTAAAGACATTTATTGAAATATGATTTGTTTTATTTCTAACTTACCTTTAGAGTAAGGAATTGAATATTCAAATCAAAAGAAATATTCTCGTTAAAGGTGGTATTTCTTCAAAACTTTACCATTTTTGTAACTGAACTTTTAACGTTATGTGTTCTTTTAAAACTTTTTAAAGTCTAACACTAGACTGGATATATATTAAAGGGAAATATTACTCTAATATATAAAACTACTGCTTTATGAAATATTTCATAGAGCAATCAAATTCATTAAATGTAATTACTAATATTTGCCATCTAGATCATTTTATGAAATTAATCATGGGATATCATGAACATTCAAATAATTTCGTAAGGTAATGATTCTTCTGTAAAATGAAACATAATTTGTTAAAAAATAAAAATAAATAAAACGAAAAATAAAAATAAATTTGTTAAAAATATTGTTATGAAAAGTGCAAGCCTTTAAAAGATTATAATATACTTTTCGGTGAGGTCTATAAGCTGCTAAAATTACTTTAAAAAAATCTAATCTTTTCTATATAAAATCTAATCACAGAAACAAACTAAGGTACCTGGAGGAGTTATTGTCAATCGGATATTGGAATACAAATTAAAATAAATGTACAGAAGTTTAAGCTTAATTTCGTTAAATATCGGATATAACCCTACGCACAATTAATGAAATAAATAAGAATTAAATACCTACAAGAATCCACTTTCCATATTCCTTCTAGTATTAAAGAAATTTCTTTAGACGTTCTTGGAAACCAGTGGATATGTTCCAGATCATATTGATATAGTATTCAAAATCCTTAGGGGGGGGTAAGCCACTAATCTTGAGCTCCTAGGCTAAATTATTTGAAAGATTACTTTTCCTAACTTTCCAAATATGCATAGAGTCATAAGTTATTGTACCAAATTTTAACATATTCCAAAAACCCTTCAGTGTGCTAAAAATAAAATTAATTTTAAAAAAAAATTGAGAGAAACCTTTATTTGTTCTACATTATCCAATAATCTGTATATTGAATACGTTCAAAAGTTTATTTTTATTTTATTTCCTTTATTTTATTAGATTCCCTACTTAATTGTTTTAAAAAGCTACATCAATTTATTATTCAAGCTTTCACTGATGATTTTGCTGCTCTTTATATAGGACTAAATTTTCAACAAATAAATGAACTGATGAGATGAATTCTTCTAAATTAGACAAATTACAAATAAAAATTTCAATAGATAAAATTAAGGCAACGGGCTTGATATGCTTCCATAGGAGCTTATAATAGCGCAGTCTTTAATAGAAATGAAACCTTAAAAATAATAATAATTCCCTTAAAATATTTAATTTATTTAAATATTTAGGACACATTGTACCTTGAATAATCAGCTGTCTGGCTATTCTCATATTGATTAGTTAAATGAGATATAAATAGTCTAACCTTAATAGAATTAAATAATTTATTTCCATTATAATCATTACTGCAATAAAACTTTGGTAATTATCAATTATCCAAAGTATTATTTCTTGCCATGAGAGTCTATCGGTCATTCAAAAGATAAATTCAAACTTAAATTCTGTTCAACATATATTTAATAAAAAAATGCTACAAACATTGGAAACATGTCTACAAATTATTATTGGGATTTAGCCATTAAATTTGGTTATAAAACAAAACTACAGACACACCAAGTTTGGATATTAAGAAATGCTTACGTTTTTGTATTCATCTATTATAGTATAATATATAAATGCGTACCATTAATTCTAATTATCGAATTGTCCAATATTTTCCTGTGTACCTTTTCGAATGGGGGACATTGGCCAAAATATGTTTGACAAATCGTGCATCATTTTTCGCTAACTTTTCTGCAGTCTCATTTCCTGGAAACCGCAATGGGACGGAGTTCACGATTCGCTGCAAGACGATTGTTTTGTTTTTATCGTGAAAGCCAAAAATGTGTGTATTACATAAGAAAATACTTTTTTTTCTTCTCGTATTTGTATGTAACTTTTCCTTTTTGATAATTAAATTCAGTGATCAAACTTTCTTCGTTTTTTGTATAAAAGTTATAATATCTTCCTGGTGAAAAAAATCTGAATTTTTTTTCTTTTCAGAAACTGAATTTCATCTTTTATATTTCTTTCTGTAACAAATTGATCCCCATAGTTGAGCAAGGGAACAATACTTATTCTTATAGTTGTACGTTACAGAACGTGACATTTCCCAACGACACGTGGCAGTATTAATCATTAACTAGAAAAATAAGATGGCCGCATGGACAAAAAAAAAATGCCACACATCCAGAAGAATAGACTTTTTTCAAAACAGCCCGTGTCTCAATAATTAGATTAGTACAATGAAATTTTTTAAAAATTGTGATACCGACTAAATTTTAATTCTCAAGCGTGAAGGCATTTCTACAGTAGATAAATGCTCCAATTAGGGATAATTTTCTAAAATAAATTGCTCTAAATAATATATGCTCAAATTATAATAAATTAGAAGATGTAAATCGAAGCATAGACCCTCCAATGTGAAAAGTACAATGTTCCTTCAACTCTGTGTGCAATTAAAACTATAATTAGTGATAGGCAAAAATTTCTAAGATGAATTAGTCTCGAACTAAATTCAAGCAATTTTGAACTAACCTTAAGTTTTCTATATATATCGCCACTACACAGTTCACATTCAAGAGGAACACAATTTTAATTTGTTGCTTCAGGGTGTAGGAAGATGAATATATGAAGTATAAATCAAGTGCGTAAATTAAAGTTGCACTCAGAAATTAAATGAGGCCAATTAGCGATGGGCTCATTTTTCTTAGCCCGGCCAAAGGACACGGGCAGCACCTAACCTAACACTCTATTCTTCGAATTTCCCTCCCAACGTAAGGACATTCAGCCTCCATATAAGCGAACATCAGCTTCTCTATACAGAGTGTCTTTATAGGGATAAGTATATGAACCTGAAAGTCGACAGGAACAACGGTAAAAGTCGCAACTATACTTGCTCGGCAACTGCGACTAAGAAGTAGGAATTGAAATATAACTGGAGATGAATTTTCACATGTTTTATAGTACAATGGCTGGAAAGTTAACGAAATAACTTTTTTTTGTAAATTAAAATGATTTTGGACTGAATTATACTGCTTCTTGAATCTGTGATTATTCGTAAATGGTGTATATTATTTACCAGATTTTTTGTAAACATTTTAGTTAATCTTAAGAGTTTTTTCCAAAGTTTTAAATTTTACTTCAGTATAAATTAACTCAGGTATTTTTAATATTTTTAATTTACTGAAAAATATTTGATAGTTTTAATTTATTTCTATTTTATAATAAAAGAAAAAATGTTTAAAATAGTTTTATTATAAAAAAATACGTAAGAAAGACACACAACTCGATTTATGTATCTAAAACCATTAATCCTATACTAAATTCCGTAAATCTCTTTTAATTTAAGTAATAAATAGAAATATTATATCAGTACATATATAGTTTTGCAAACAATTTTTTAAATAAAGCATCTGTATAGAATTTTTAAGCTTATTCTTCAAACTTTCAATGAACATAAAATAAACTGAAAATAATATCACATTTTTCACTTTTTTCATCGCTTTTATACGGTTTTCTTTAATCTTTTAATAAACTCAATTTGGGTTCAGTATGAAGCTCTGAATAAAGTACAATAAATTTCCAGCAAAGTTATGTTTAAAAATGGAAAATAAGTATTACAAATATGTGTATGTAAAAGTCCGTAACAGAGATATATAAATTGGCTTATTGTACAAAGAGTTATACAATTTTGATAGAACAAAACATTATCTTTAAAAAAAACAGTCGAAGTTTATCGATGTTTAAAATGGGGAAACTATTCGCAATCAAATAAACAACATACACTTAAAGTTATAGAAGCCACACCAACTACAGGTGATGATAATTTAATTGAAACTAGTACCTGTTTTCAAATTGAGATACATATTAAATGCATAGCTTTTGTGTTAATGAGATAAACCTCGTCGTTGGTGACAGTCTTGGATATATGAAAGTAACTTATCTCCAGCACCGATGTATTTATCATCCCTCTTAACTTAAGTGACTCTACTGGACCTCACACTACATACTTATAATATTTATTCAAGATATTACTGGTCACCCAACACACATACTTGAGATTTAACCTGCGTTCATTAATCACATACATTATAACTCTCGACTCATGAAACTGAGTTTACTTGGGTCAAAATGGATAATTCCTGGCTTGGTATCTTAGTCTTGATTATGTTTTGAATTAGTTTCGTGTAACAAATTTCCTGCGGTAAGATTTAATCAATATGTTTATTTTATTCTGGGGCAATATCCAAATAACGACGAAGCGTAAGGATGTGCAACATAAAATACATAAATTGTATACTATTACACATAGTCTTTGATAGTTTATGAAACAATAACTTAGAAATATCCCTTTTTAGACAGGAATTATATGAATTTCTTACAATAGTAATTGTAGAATTGTAAACAAAATGGGAATTAAGTTATTTTCTAATAATTGACATCAATCCTAATTTTTTTTATAAAATATTGAGAATAGCTTTTTGCAATTAACATTTAATAAAACTGTAAAATTAATTAGTTATGCATAATTCCAGATTAGAAATTTACTATATATTCTCTACTATTTCCTAATGGACAATACTTTCTATTAAAATTGGATTCGTTTTCTCCAAAATGTCCATCGACTTTGCTGGTAGATTTTTAAACGGAAACATCATGAATGTAGAGTTCTTTTGATACAACATTACTGTAAAAATTTAAATTTAATAATAAAAAAGCCTATGGAAGAACCAGTTTATGAGCTGAAAAATATCATGTGTTACAGATTTTTAAACAGTCCAGAGAAAAATGATAACAACGATAAAAAAAATCATGATTTTAATTATATCCCTTTAATATATCCATAAATTAGCAAATGACGCAATTATAATAAATTACGGGGACTGTTGAGAATATTACTTCATCCAACATATGTACAGGAGGTACAAGTTCATCTATCATGAGAATGAGACTGATGAAAAATTTGAAGAAAATTTTCAGTATCATACTGAAAAACTTTTTGAACGATCTCTAAACTTGGTTTGACGTAAATTTACAAAATATAAGAATTTTACTGGCACTAATATGATACGTAAGAGTAAAAATGCCTTAAATTTACTGCAAAATCGCACTTAAAATTATAAAAGTAGGAGAAATATATTAAAATGTGTTTTAATTTTTTCAGTACCATTTTCTCAACCTATGGTACACATATCCATAAAGGGAAACAGAATTTAGGGGATACATGTATAAGATACAATTGGTATTGATTGATGTAACATAAGAGAACAATTTTTCTTTTTGGTAAAAATAAAATATCAGTAAAAGAAATATATATGATAATTTTAGTTTTAATTTTTGTATGATGTTACGAATTACTGATAAGTGGCAATTAATATTTTTTCTTTTATCATATTTAATAATCGATTCTATAATATTTTTTACATGAAAAATGCTCCTAAATTATATAGCTTTATCTTTTAAAATTGTTGTACCGTATAAAATACAATCATACCATACTTTTTGAAAAAAATATTGTATAATTTGTTTTGTTTAGTGGTTGCATTATAATGGGCTTCAATAAGGTAGGTTACAATGCTTTCCCAGATTCTTTTATAAACTTGATATAGTTTTTGTACAGGTTTTGTACACATTTTACTAGCTTTTTTGCTTATGTACTTTAGAAGGAATCATAATGAATATTTTTAACAAAAACAATTAAGTTTTCATTCTAAAATATTATCTGTCTTTTTTAAAAACATCTGCCAGTTTTATGTAATGAATGGAGATCAGGAACAAAGAATCCATAACCTTATCGAATGTACGAATATCGGGAATATTGTTACCAAAAAACAGAATTGTTAGAATGTTTAGAATGTTAGAAATTGTGAAGGTGTAGAAAATCTAAACTAACTTCTCAAAATTCAAATGGAACTTTTTTCTACACTTTAACCGAATTTCGTAGTATATTACTTTTTAAAATTACTTGTTTGCTTTTATTTTATTTTATTTCAAATCTATTACATCATGTGGATGCATCCTTGATGGTGTATTTATGCAATTCAATTTTAGAACAATTACAGTTAATTAAAATGAGTCATTTTAAGTACATGAAATATGATTGGTAAACCCTCATATATTACAAGAACAGCTAAATCATATATCTTACAATATCCAAGGCATAGCATAAAATTATATCCGTTGCCAGTGTTCAAAATATAATATGCACAAATAATGAGCCAATGGATCATCAACAATTCTACAAATTATTGGTGTAAACATGAGTTTCATATTGTAACGACTGGAGTATCAATGGCAAGAATGGGATAATGGATCTTGTGGTCGTTATCCAGTGTGTCAGGATGCATTGCTAAATCATTCAAGACTAAAAAAGTGTAAATAATATATTTTAATAAAGATTACAAATGCTTATTGTACTTTCTCAGTATTTAGAGTGAGATAAGTTCGGGTATTCGTTAAGTGTTATAAAGAGTCTGTCGCAGCTGCAATATCTAATCCAGCGTTGTCGAAACAATTTCCATCTCATCATATACAGCAGGATCGAAAATAATTATAATCCCAGTCTTGTAGTAAATTTAAAAATGAGGTTTTATATTATTCTAAAACCAACGGTATTGCATTTTCTGTCTCTCTTGAAAAGTCTTTTAAGTCACGCTTTCCAAGAAAGGCATGTGACGCAGAATTATTTCCATTGGACAAAGCTGAAATTAGCATTCAGCCATTGGTCTTTTGTCTCACTTCATGCGGTAGATTTTGATGATTAAAGTGGGAGATTTCATCGAAGGTAGTGGTTGAATATTAAAACCACACTATTTAGCTACTCAAGAGCTTTTGGCGAAGAACATCGTAGTTTTGAACCATGGTCAAGAGACGAGGACGATAACTGAGCTTTCACACACACACTCCCCATTATGTGTGAATGCATTAGAAAATGTATTGTTTGCAGTTGCATTAGTATTTTCTCTCCTAAATTAACTTATTTGATTTGTAAACTGCTGAATACTACATGATACGAAAAGGAGTATAAGAAATTTTGGTTTCAGTTAGTTAATCAAAATAGCTTAACAATTTTACGATTAGATAAAATATAATTTTAGACAAAGTTGGCGCTTATTTGATAAGAAATAGCAGAAGACAAATAATAAGTTTTTATCTGGAAGACTCAGCAATTTCGAAATGAGGCTTTTGTTAATTTTATTATTATTGTTCTAGAAAATCAGTCTTGAAATATGACCAGATTCATCCATTAATCCATTAAAGAATTCAATATGTCCTACATTATAATATGGGATTAAAAAAATTTGTGAAAGTGATTGGTTGAAAATCGTAACACAAATATGCATTCTAAATGAAGTATTATTATTATATATCACCTGAAACTAATAATACCCATGAGTCATTAAAAAATCACAACATTTTTATACTTAATTCCCTGTTTTTATAATGTGTTTGGGCAAAAGAGTAATTTAACTAATTTTTCAGTTTTTTAATCCAGATATTAGAAACCATAGTTTTCTTTCTTTAAGGGGAAAAAAGATGAACAACCTGATTTCCATTATGTACCAGAATTATTCCCTCAATTTACTTAAGATATAATATGTCAACAGATTTAATTAACTGGCAATGCTCAATATCTTCAAAAAAAATGGTGGATCGTTATGCAAAATCTAAACCTGGATAGTATTAAAATATGCAATAGTATAAACTGGTATAGTCTTATGCAAGGATGTGTCGGTTTTTTTTCAAATGCAGATTTGAAGTTTTCAAAGAGTAAACGAAATATAACAGTATTAATTCTTAAGTATATCAGCATGCTACAACCTAATTAATATAACAATTTATTTCTGCATGCACATATTGTAAATATTCTTGATTTGAATAAAAACAAATGGTTTCTCAGGAGATATGAGTATTTTCTCAATACAATATTATAAAAAAAATCTTAGAAATATGCTGAGCATTATAATGTTATCAATATTGTTAGGATTGTATATGTTTGCATGTTTTCCAAATTATAATTGCTGTATTTTATGCATAATGCACACACACACAATGCTTTTATTAAATTTTTATTTTAAAAATTTTCAAAGACATTATTCGGGCTCTATATTTAAAATTATCTATGAATATTTTTTTTTTGCAAATTTTGTTCAAATCCGAAGATTTTATGGATAAATATATATATATATATATATATATATATATATATATATACAAATATCAGAATTTTTAAAAACAATTCAGTTTCTTGAAGAAAAATGTGAATAGCACCTTTAAAGAACATTTACTTTGAAGCTAACATTGTTTTTTTTTTTAAAAATAGACATTCCCCAGGTGGCATACAAATTTCAAAAGATATCAAATGATATATGTTGGATCAATTTTACTCGATGCTAATAAAGATCACTGATTTTAACACGTGCGAATTGTTTTGACGTAGTATATATATATTGAATGGAAGTTATTAGGAAAATAGACAGAGAAGGAAATAGTTTGACGGGGAACAGCCTGGATTTAATGTCAATCAATATGCACTTGCTTACAGAGTTTAATATTCAGCAATTTGATTTGCATTTAATTCAATGGAGTAAATATTAAAATAAATCTTTCAGTCATTTGTAACATTCAGATTAACATACTTCAGTTACACAGTGCTAATTTAAGATGTATATGAATAAGACATATAAGTGTATTATTAAAAATATGATGTGAGTTACTTTTTGAATGCTTAAAAGCAAATACATTTTAGAAAATTTATTAAGAAAATGATAAATTAAAATTTAACATTTGCATGACTTTTTTGAAAATTCTATTTAACATTCATTTTGTCTACGGTTTCTATACTCGTTACGGTCTTGTAAATTGTCATTTAGTATAATCTATTGCTGTACATCTGATTTTACAATGAATTATAAAGAACACTGGGCATAGTTTATTATTTAAATTTTAAAATTTTATACAACACTTTGCATAAATATGTTATATGTATTATAAGAAATTATTATTTTATTTCAATGTGCTCAACACAAGAATTTAAAACATGAAAAACTCATACTTATTTAAACAAATATTCAAAATACGAAACCAAAAAATAAATCGATTCGTAAATTAATAAATTACTCAGTATATTTTAGTTATATCTACTTAAAAAGACCTTTTAGATAAAAATTAGATGAAATTCATAAAATTTCAAGCATTAATAATAAAAATAATCTTGATATGAAATAGTTTACGATGTTTTTAAAAAGTTAACCATTTTAAAATATCTATGATATTTTATTTCTCTAAACTTTGCACTTTGTACAATAGATTCCTATCATTTCGAGTTCACCTCAGTTGCCGAGTATTTGTAACTGTGAAGAATAGCTTAATCAATAGTAAAATGGGAGCAAAACTGTACGATTTTTGCTCCATTTCTTTCATGTGGTTTATCGGAAATCGAAGTTATCGAATCTAACTCTCAGTAACAAATTCAATCTTCAAATAAGATTTGCGAAAAATATTTTTCTAATGCCGTTATTACTCTCGAAACTCCTGTTCAATCTTAACTTTGTTTTCAGACAGATAATAACAATGAAGTGTACCGATAGGAAATTCAATTGTAGAAGATTAATGGATATAGTGAGGAGGGACAAGTCTTTTTTTCTTCATGGTAAGAAAGCGGTTCACCCTGAGGATATAGATTTACAAAATTTCTTCAAGACCATTGAACTGTAGAAATTTAACAATTATGCTGTCACTTTTGATTAATAACTGATAAAGAGTAAAACTTTTTTTCACCCTAAAATTTTAATTTAACTAAGATTAAAAAGAAAATTCATTATCAAACAAGGGATATTTTATTATTTTGCTAAGAATTTCAATTTGATCTTCGATTTTTATTCAGTCATTTATTATCGTCCACTGACTATGTTTGCATAATTGAATATTTGGTATCACAATGCAAAATTACGTTCGGCAAATCATTTTAAATTGTAGATCATCAAATAATAAAAAAAACTTTCTTGAAACCTCCTACGTCTTTTTAACGATCTGTGAAAATGATGGTGCGGATCCCTTTGATTCAGAACTAATAAAATTGGGAAAATCGAACTACGTAGGATTTTTAAAAATAATTTCTCAGTAAATACAGTTTTATGTTTATATTTTTTAAAATAAATATCATGTGTCCAAAGTAAAAACAATTTATTGCATATATATATATATATATTATATTATTTATATATATTTTATATATATATATACTAGCTGGCATGACCCGGGGTTGCACGGGCTTTTACCGAGGGTATAACTTTATCCCCATGTTAATTTCCTCCTTTCTTTCTGACGCCAGCACTTTTGTATGGGAGTGACGCGTACAATGTGAGTGCATGGCCCATGATTGGGTATCATGGTTTCTTCGTTCAACATTTTCCCTTCTCTTCACAAAATCAGCTCTTCCAATATTATTTTTCGAAATTACTTTTACTTCTTTATTTCTTTCTTCTCCGCTTTGCCCGTCATTGCAAAAATAGAAAATATAATTATTTTGTAAGATACATAATACCGTGTTGTGGCGAAATAAATGATCTTTCCGATTATATACATAGAGTGGTATACACTTAGAGTGGACAATGGAGTGTCTGTTTCCCTTGAGGAAACTTAAACTCCTATATTCAAAGATTGGGTGTAACTCTGTTTTGGCTTTACCTTAGCCCAGTATTGCAGTAAAGTATTTAGTTTATAAAAATAATAATAATAGAAAAAAATTGAAATAATTTAATGCGTTTCTTTTTCTCTAATTATTTTTTGTCTGATTTCAAAAGGAAAAATTGGATGGCTATTTTAAAATATTCGAAAAAATGGGATCTTCACTCGGCCGAAACGGAATTGAAGTTTAGCCAAATAAATAACCCTCAGGTGTCTCAGGAGTAAAACAATTAGGTGTTTTAAGGTTCTTAATTAATATTTTCTCAACTAATTGCAATACCGGAATGAAAAATAGTTTACGTCCAATTCTCATGCCTACTTAATATACGCAGAGAATTTTATAAAATTTGGTCTAGTCGTTTCGGAGGAGTTTGGCAACAAACACTGTGACACGAGAATTTTATATATTATATATATATATATATATATATAATCTATGTCAGAAGTACATTTTAAAAGGAACCACAATCATTGAAGAACTTTACATGGACAAAATGTATGCGAAGAAAAGATATAGTTATAAATTGTAAACAAAACAAAGTTATATTACGCAAAAATGTTATACATTTATCAGTAAGTAATAAAGCGAATTTAAACTGCTATGCTTACCATAGCAAGACGCGAATTCACTTCGACTCAATTAAGCCATAATTACTGCCTGAACTATGTATATTTTGCTCTAAACATAATAGATGAATTGTTATTACAGCAGAATACAATAATAGAGGGAGTTGCTAGATTATATATTACGTTTCAGATGTGCTGTTTTTGCGAGTGATCTGGGATAGGACTATGTTATATCCACAAATACGTGGTTCTCGGTGTGTCCCTCAAAACAGGTCGAATATTGGCTTTTGGATAATTTAGTACTATTTGACTTGGATAGCACAAAAGTACAACTAGCTTTAAAATGTCGTCAAAGTACACTCATGTCCATAAATTAAGGATAATGAAGTTCAGGCAAAGAAAGAGACAGAAGCAAAACAAATTTGACTTATTTGTAAAGTCTATTTATTAAACAAAAGGTAAACAGCAAAAAAGATGCTATATGTTTGACTTAATTAATAAAAATTGCGATTTTTACTCCTGGAGCAAATTTCAAAAAGTAACCTATTTACAAAAAACAGTATAACATGGTTAGTATGATGGTTAATACGGAGTATGTCTTCCGGACGATGCAATACAGGCCTTACAACGCCTACGCATGCTGAGTATCAAATTATCAATCTGATCTTGGGAAATATTACACCACTCATCAAGCAATGCCCTCCGAAACTCCGGTAGACAGGTGGGAGGGGGTTGACGGGCTGCAATTCGTCGGCCAAGCATATCCCACACATGCTCTATTGGATTCAAGTCCGGTGAGTATGCTGGCCAATCCATACGGGGGATATCCTCCGATTGAAGGCATTCGTCTACAGTGTTTGCACGGTAAGGACGTTCATTGTCATCCATAAACAGAAATTCAGCACCCATGGCGCCCCGAAACAAACGTACATGTTGTTCCAGAATGACATCCCGATAGATGTGGCCTGTCATCGTTACACTCTGAACATGCAGGTCAGTTCTGGAACCAAGAATAATTCCTCCCCAAACGAGCCATCCTGCACCACCGTAACGGTGTCATTTAATGGTGTTCTCTTGGTGGTAACGGGTACCTGGCCCTCTCCATATGAAAGTCCGGCGAGAATCAGACTGAAAACTAAACCTGGACTCGTCGGAAAACATCACACAAGACCACTGTTGCGGTGCCACAATACGTGCTCTCTACTCCAGGTTAATCGCAGGCGACAGTGAGTTGCGATAAGGGGAACACATCTGACATGCCTACGAACATATAGACCAATGTGTCCTAAGTGTCTGTACACGGTCTGCCTTGAACCTGTCGTACCGGCAGCTGAAGAGAGCTGACGATACAGGTCTGATGCTGTGCTCCGTCTGTTTCTTTTGGCAGTAACTGCCAAATACTGGTCCTCATTCGGCGTTGTAACTCGGAGGCGACCTGTGCTGTAACATCTAATCACATTACCATCATCTTGGAATCGTTGCCAAAGCCTGGAGATGACACTCTGGGCGATTCCAAGTTCCTCGGATACTTCCAGCTGGGTACGTTCACATTACAGTCGTCCGATAATTCTACCACGTAAAAAATCATCCAAATGCTTCCTTTGTGCCATAACTATGCAGTTATTGCACTGAAAGGCTTTTAAAGCGCGTGTGAACAATTTTACTTCTTTGCCACCATTCCTTATTTACCCCTCTCTTACACTCTCGTCATTGCGACGTACTATCTACACCATCTGGTGGTTTCCTGTAATTTGCATATTCTTCTTCAAGATGTTTGTGATGATTCTACAGGTGAAATTTTTATTTTAGAGTTCAATTTCTGTGCAATTCTGAATTATCCTTAATTTATGGACATGAGTGTAATTGAAGAACCACTAGGAATGGAAGAATTGTCCTTAGAGGCGCATCTGTATCTATGATATAAATATATACAACATGCATATATATTAATATAACGGTAGAAGAAATGGTCAATAATGCTGGATGTATCCTCTGCTTTCTCAGAGTCTCAAGCTTGCGCGATAGTCACTGACTCTCTGTCTTGTATTCCTCTTTTATGATTACTAGTCTTCCAATAGATTTCCTATTCAATATCAGTTTGAAAGTTATCCAAACTGCAGTGTTATGCCGTAATGGTAGACGTTCCGTTAGACGCTTTTTCTACAGTTCAGGATTTGTCATTTGTTTCCAAATGATTCTTTTAAAAAGTGTTAGTTTAGTTTAAATTCGATAAAATAAATTTGGAACTGGGAATACGGCAATTTCAGCACTTAATTCTTCAACGAGTAAAATGCACGACTTGTAATAGAGATTGAACCGTTAATAATCTTATACTTATTCCTGAAAAACATACATTGCAAACTGTAGTAGAATATACATACTTTCTAAACGAGGAAATACAAATTATTAAAATAGAAATAATTGTAATTATTTTAAACTATTCAACTAAAATTTGGCAAGGAATAGAACCTTTAAAAGTCTTGATTTATTTCTTAATAATTAATTAAGATCGTTAAATATAATATATGCAAAATCAAAATCTTATGAAGAGTGTCATGCGTTTGTTCAAAAGCAGCATACCGCACACAACATGCACCGAACGAACAT